>UELX01006409.1:0-10965 GCA_900480035.1 Eupelmus urozonus | reverse complement strand
CCCTCTCTCCCTCTCTCCCTCTCTCTCTCTCGCTCTCTCTCTCGCTCTCTCTCTCTCTCTCTCTCTCTCTCTCTCTCTCTCTCTCTCTCTCTCTCTCTATTTTAAAGGGGTAAACGAAGAGGATTTCTCGCGATTCGCGGTGGGGTAACCAAGCGCTCGGAGGGGTAATAACCATTGGTGGAAAAGAGATAGAGAGATGTATAGAGAGAGATAGAAAGAGTGAGAAAGAGAGCAAGAGAGAGAGAGAGAGAGAGAGAGAGAGAATAAGAGACATATATCTCTTTTGTTCTCTCTCTCTCTTTCTCTCTCTCTCGCTCTGCTCTACTGCTCCTGAGGGAGGGGGGCCGTTGTTGGCGCTTCCTACACACGGCTCCCGCGCAGCAGTACCGCACACAGTTCTCCATAGGCATTGTCGTACAATCGAGCTTGCCGTGCGCGCGCGCTGCAGCCGGGACTCTCCGTGCGCCGTGATTATGAATACGTGCCCGCGGCTGTATACGAGAACGCCAGCCGGCCTACCGCGCACTGATTTCTTTTTGCTCTCGTGAATCGCGATATTGGTGGAGAAATATTTCTTTTGCACTTGCTTGATATTTCTTGAGATTCATTTGATTTGACATGAATTTGTGGAGTCTTATTTAGGGAACATAATTCCGAGCTTTATCGATGAAATTTATGTGAAATGAAATAACATGGTTGTGATTAAAAGTATAGTGGTGTTGATTTTTAAAGTCTTGTGGCTTACTGTAAAATGCAATGGCTTAAAATATTTAACACTCCTTCTGTGATTATTTATGAGTTTGATTTATTTTTTGGCATCAATCCGTTGAACACTTTTGCGTGACAATGTAAGTAATTTTAAATATTAAGAAATACATTAGTCACGATTTTTTTATGATATATACGACTTCAATTAAAAATACTAAACTTCAATACTAAATTCACTTGTAAGAGTACAAAATGTTTTTATCCAAGTACAACCATAACTCTAACTTCACACAATCCATCATCATTCCGAAAAGAACAAAGAAAATCATTCCGCATCACCACACAATAAAATACAAAATAAACACTCCTCAACTCCAATTCATCTTTCAACCCAAAACGCCCCCCAACGCAGCGTTTATTCCGCACCGACAACTGCGAGCACGTGTGCAGGCGTAAAACTGCGAGCCACGAGGTGCGCCGAAAGAGACAGAGGGAAATGAAAAAAAGGGCGTCGCGCGCGCGCGCGCTCGGGCGACGAGCGGAAGTGGATGTTGACGACGGGGTGGGAGCGCCAAAGGGGGAGGTGCCCCCTGGCACGTGGGGGCCCCCCCAAGTTCGCGCGCGCACGTCACGAGCGCGTGGACGTGAAAAACTCGCGCGCGCACTTTTACCCGCCGATGCTTGAATGAAAGCTCGCTCTCTCTCCCTCGTTCGCCCCCCCTCTATCCGAGCTTTTTACGAGTGCGTCGAGAGCCAGCCACGTGGACGCTTTCTGGCACTGTTGATGTTTCAGTTCTGACGTCTTTGTCGGCGCGTGCTTTTGTGGGGGGCTGAGATTTTTTATGGGTAGGGCGGTGCTTTTGAATTTGGGATTTTTTTTAGACTGTGAGTAATTGTGACGTTTTTTATTGAGGGGAGTTGGAATTGTTTTTACTTGGATGTCGTTGATGTAATCTTTTGTCTTTTATGGGCTTCTGGCATTTTTAATTTAGGGGTATGTTGAGTAGATTTTCTTATTTGTGATATTTAAAATGTAAAAGCTCCTTATTCGATCAAATAGCTTTTAATTATTCAACTTTTCATTTTCAATAAATATTCTTACAGTACTCACCAAGCAAAAAACTAACATTTTTATTCCTACCTCAATCCTCGCACAAAATCACGGCTGCGTCCCGGCTTGCGTATGAGCGGCGATCGGCCAGCGCGTGACGATCGGTAATTGAACGCAGCTTCGGCGTTCGCATTGACAGGCTCCCTATAGCAGCGGAGATAATTCAAATCTCGTCGAATGCGACCGCCCGCCGTCGGCTCGTTTGTCAATACATACGATGCCTACCGTATTTCCCGCTCCTCACTTCGCGGTCGTCATACCACTGCGCCAGGTACTGATCCTAAATTTTTCAGTGAAAAGTTGGAGTTCTAGGTTTGATTAGCTTTTCCAGTTTGAATGTGCTTTTTTACCAGGGTCGGAATAAAGAAATATTTCTTAAAATCTTATTTGTGAGAATGAAGCTTTAGTTTTAAAATCAATCATATGAGGACATCATCTTCTTTAAACGATACAATAACTCACACTAACTCGAACCAATATCCAAATTGCAAAGATAATCCCCCCTCCCCTTAAAAAATTAATCCTCCACCCAGACCATTAACATTAAAACCAATCCAGCCCCCCTAATTCCCAAATCCATCAAACGCAAAAGTCCAGCCTTGATCAAAAGAGCCCAGCGGCTCTTCCGCAAGGTGCCAACGAATCAATCGAAAGATGAAACGATACGCGCGGGGTCGGCTGCTATTCGCGATTCCCCACGAATCCCGCGCATAACGGGAAAGGGGCTCTGCTCTGCGACTTCGCTTTTGAAAATCAAACAGCGCCGTACGTGCATCTCCCGTGTTCGCATACATCCTGTCCCTCTCTCTCTCTCTCTCTCTCTCCGTGTTTGTCTGGCTCGGCAAATATCGAATCCCTCCGTGGCGGTGGTTTCCACCTGGCCGATTATAACATCCTCGATGTGGAGACTGATGCGTTAAGGTCTATTAGTACTGTGCGTATGGAAATATATTTTTGGTGAGGATTGGGAGTTTGGACAATCGGTGGGTTTTGTTTTTTGTTTGACGGTGGTTTCGTGCTGAGATAGGCTGGTGTGTGCGCTTTATTTTATGGTTGTTTCAGCATGATGGAAAGTTGGATGGAGTTTGATTTCAGTTTTCTATCTTGTTTGAGTGCCGTGCGGTCTTTCGGGGCCTGTCAGTCAGTAGAGACGAGCGCAGGATGGACGGACGGGGATGGCTGAGGGAAAGATATGAAATTGATAGAGGCAGTTGGCGATGCCGCGCGTGCATTGAGAGCGTTAGTTATTAATTGATTAATGTTGAAATTGATTTGGGAATTTAGGATTTTGATTGTTGGTATGGCTGGAGATTGAATTTTAAAAAATAAATATTAAATACCAGTGCACGTTATTATTTCGTAGGATGTAGTATGCGAAAATAGTATTTCAGAGTTCTGTATTTATAAATGTGATGATGTGTGTAAAAGAAAAATAAATAATTTAAGTTTTTCTAAACTTATAAAATATTTTAGAATTAAAACATACAGAAATATGTATAAGATCTACTAAAATTATTATTATTTTTAACTTAAAGACGTAAAAGGTCTTTGTTTATTTTTTTTTATATCAGTATGATTTATTAAAACAAACTATGTTGCCGTAAATATGCTTCATTAATAGATATTCATAAATTTTTTTGGGTGATTACGGGACATAATTAATTTTAAAAAATTACAATTTTCTTATCAGCCACCTTTGCTTAATTTACTGAAACGACAAAAATGAACTATCCCAAGCTATTCGCCGGGTCGATGTTCAGTGGAAAAATTACGCCAAGAGCTCATTTAATTTTTCTCTCCGCCTCAAGGCAGGCGGGGGGCAAAGGCTCGTCCCTTTTTTCTTCCTCACTTTTTAGCGCTTCCTCCTTGCAAGGTAGCACGCCGCTACGGACCGCAGAGTTTGCGGGGGGATAAAAGCGGAGGAGAAACGGAGATAGATAGCTCATGCAGGAGAGAGCAAGAGAGAGAGAGAGAGAGATAGAGAGAGAGAGAGAGAGAGAGAAGAGAGAGGGAGAGCCCGGCGGTGCTGGCCACACCGCATCGCGGGCGCGGAACTGACCAGAAGCTAGACAAGGAAGAAAGCTGAACAACGGACGGGCGAAAAAGCGAGAGAGAACGAGAGCGAAACAGGAAGAGGAGGAAGCGGGGGCGAGTGAGAGAGAGAGGCGAAAAAGCGAAGAGAAGGGGTACACACGGAGAGACAGAGAGAGAGAGAGAGAGAACTGGCGGGAGAACCGCGGAGAGGGGAAGCCGCGGAGAGGAGAGAGAGAGAGAGAGCAGCGGTGAGAGCAGCGCTGGGGCAAAGGGATGCTGCCGCCACTGCGTGTGTTGGCATGGACCAGTGCGTCAACGGCTCTTGCCTCACACGTACCGTTCTCTCTATCTATCTCACTCATCCTCTCTCTCTTCAAATTATAGTTAACGGCAGCTCTCTGCTTGACGGCCGCGCGATCGTCCTTCGATTGTCTGCTTTGCTTGTCCGTTAAAAAAAAGTGAATCGTGAGGAATTGACTGGAAGCTTTTTTTGAAGAACTGTGTCGTTTCTATTGTTACTCGGTTGGTTTTGACTTGGTGAACCCGCGACGATATCTTGAGGGACTCATAAGTGGAATAAGAGTAAGTGGTAATTTGACGCTGGCTCTGTGTGGTTATTGTTTTGATTGATGAGCGGGTTTTTTCGCCGTGATCGTGAGTGGAAATTGTGATAGTAATAAATTGATTGATGATTACTGAGGACGGGAATGGAAGCAATGTAGATGCGGGACTTGAATAGGTTTTGTTTGATGAGAATTCATGGTTTAAATGCTAATTAGATAAATGACCATTTATGTAATTTAACTTTGGATATTTTGTTTTTATAAAATATGAATGAGAAAGTGGTTTTCTTTTGGGAAGTCTTAGTGGATGTCTTAGGAATTTTGCGAGAAAGTTCAGCAAGAGATTTGAATGCGAAGTTAAGCGGGCATCTTTAAGCTGTCGCAATGTTCTGAAATATCGAGAAGAAATTGCGTGTTTTTTAATTCAATTTTTTCAATTGGTTTGTTCATTTCAATTAGTGACAAGTACGTGAAGTGTTTAAACTCCTCTATTAGTCTATAGACATAATAATGCGTTGGGTTACAAGAAAAAATTTCACTGTTTTAAAATATGTTATATTCTGGTTATCTATTAACGTTATTTTTGAATTATATTAAAAGTTATTTCTTTATAACAATATTTCATTTCGGGAAATAAAATAGATCTGATTTGTTAAATAGATATCATTGTGTTAGTAATCTATAAAAATAAGTTATTTTATCGGTAAAGTGTATTTAATATATTTACTTTCATTGAACACAATAATCTTCTTAGTCTAATAATTGTTCATCTCGCATCCTACGTGAGTAGTACGTGTTTAGAAGTAACAATTCTAATAATAATTTCATTAATACTATTGTTAGTCTATTGAGTATAATAACTATTTCAGCTTATTGAATAGTGGAACAAAATTTTTGATTCTTTATATATTATACATAACTAAAGTAAAAGTTTTAGCGAAAAATTCATTTTGTAATAATAAAATATAGCAACTATTCTTATATCTGTGAAAAAAATATACTTGCTAAACTGCGCTGTGATAATTCTTAACAGAAAGTGAAGTAATGATAATGACCGTTACAGCAGTATGCATTTATTACAAAAAAGATTTTACGTGATTGTGCATATTAGTGAGAAAAAGTTTCATAAAATAGTTTAATTTACACAGTATTCCTATAATGATAAACCGCAATAAGAAAATGATTTAATTAAAACTAGTCTTTTGAACCATATTTTATCAAGAAATATCACTACACAAAGAAACATCCAAGCCACTCAAATATCTCAGTTAAAAAATAAAATACAACACTCTCCCAAACGAAAACCACTAAACTCCAAACAGACCAAAACCCCAAACTCATCCCACACCTCCAAACTCAACGCACCCCGTCCCAAGTAGTAAAAGTCCGAGCCCGTTCAGACTCGCTCACCTATCCGTCGGCATCGGCAGCCGCAGCAGGTTCCGCAGCCACGTGCAGCCGTTTGACACACGCGGGGTGCGCTCTCTCGCCCCGCGGGTGCGTGAGCAGAGGGTGGGGGCAGCCGCTGCCGCGGCAGTTCGGCCTCGTTCTTTCGCCCCTGTTTTTCCCCTATTTTTTCCTCCCACCCGCACACCGGCCGCTCTCCGTCTCTCTCTTTCTCTCTCGCTTGCACTCGCGTATATAGGCCGGCGTTGCGCCTGCCTGTCACGCTCGTTCCTTCTCCCTTCGCTTTTGTGTCCCTCCTCGGCTGACGCGCGCAAAAATTACTGAATGAACTGTGACGTCACGCGCGATAAAAAACCGAGAGCGGTAGTACTACGAGCGGCCGCGCGCGGCTGTGAAGGTTGCGACGTCGCGTTTGACGGGGGGGTCGGACGGAGGTGGAAAAAAAAGGGATGGAATGGAAAGCGAAGAGAGCGCGCGAGAGGAGGTGGGGCTGGTAATGGGTCAGTATTGGAACGGGCTAGCTGGCGCGATTACGAAGTGATTAGCCGGACTCGCGCGGACGAAAACACGCTAATGGCAGAGCGAAATTAGCGACGGACGGAGCGGGAAAAAGTTAATGGATTATGTTCGCGCGAGCGGGTTCGTGAATGAATAATTTGCGCGGCGAGTGGGAGTAAGGAAAGTTGGACTGATTGATGATGGTCTTGTTGTTAAAATATTGGGCTCGATTGAGATTTTTTACTCTGTTTATTGCAATTTCGATGGGAAGGGGTGAACGATTTTAATTTGATATATTTTGTGAGTTGATTGGGTAATAAAAATTATTGTTTTTATCTAACTGATTAATATTTGATTTGAATTAATTATTCGCGGTTATAATACATTTAACACATCTAGTGTCAATTTGATTTTCAATTGTCAAACAAATCGAAACTTAATTATTGTAATTTAACAAGCGGAATAATGATTATTTAAATTAGTTGTTGAAATTTGATTGTCATATGATTTTTTATGCCTCAAATGGAACAAAATGATGTAGGATCATTTATATAAATATTATTAATGATTTATTTACTACTAAATAAATTTTTCTGTCTAAAACAATGAAGTATTCCTTAAATCTGGATCCTCTTAATAGGAAAAATATTGAAGACTGCATCAATCTGCCTACTGCTCTAAATTTCCCTCATCTACAATCACGAGAATATCTATAATAGATCTAAAAAATCTAACACAAACCAAACTATCTAGCTCACAGGGAATCAAAATTTTACTCCATCCTAAAACTCTAATTCCCCAACACCTCACAATGCCAACAACAGATCTAAAGTCCATTTCAAAAGCCCCGTACTTTCCTCTTTTTCAAACCACCTCTCACGCAACGAGGGACAGCCACTGGTCCCGCGAATGACGTACATAGGGGCGGTTATATACACACATACACGGAGCCCCCCGGCTTTAAGGACCCGTGTGCAATCGCGACATAAAGGCTTTTCTACGGGAGCGCGTGGGCTTCGTTAAACGAATCGAATTAGAGCGCCGCACGGGCGCGAGGGTGAAGGCCTCGCTTCCGTCGGGAGCCGAGATGACGAGGGATTGCTCTTTGGGCTTCTTTGCCCAGGAATATAGTATGAATTTAATTATTTAGTTTAGTCATTTCCAGGGGGGGCTTAATCGCCTTATTCGAGCTTCAAAGCAAAGGCTCTCTGTTTCGAGCGTGTAAAGCGCTTTTTTACAAGTTAGCGTTGGGATGAATTTTTTTCCGGAATTTTGAAAGTGTAGTAGCGTGTCGGAGTTATACAATGAAGCGTATTTTTGTTTTGTATAAGATAAGTTGATAATAAAGATTGGTGGATTTAATGCATTAATATTTTTTTTCTTTTGTTTCAGATTTTGAAGTATCCAGACCGCTTCAGTTAAGAAATTTGAAGACACTATCGTTATGTAGAATATTAAGTGCTTATTAACAGTTCCGTTGGATCATTTCTAAGTGAAAGAGATTATGCAATCTATAATTTTAACACAGTGACAATTTTTCAAAAAGAAACGTTGGTCATCACAACAACTCAAAAACAGTTTGCAACAACCAAAAAATACAAAAGTGTCAAAAGAACCATCAACTACCATCTAAAAAGTGCTTAAAGTCAAGTGTCAATTGTGTTGGAACTTTCTTACCAGAAAAAGAAGACCTTAATCGAAACCTATCAAATATCCTTCCCATCACCCCACCACACTAACCAAAATCCAACAACCAAACCGAGCTTCGCATCCATCTACCCACTGTCGTACCATCGAATGCCGGTGCGCCGCTGGTGAGTGGTGCCGGCGGCTGGGGTGGCCGGCGATGAGCTGGCGGTGAGGCATCGGGCGTCTATGGATATATTCGGCCGGTGCAACGGCACTGGCCTCGGTCTAAGCGTGCCGGTCGGCGGCACCAGCAGCGCCAGCACGACGAGATCGGCGAACCTGCCCCACGTAGGCGAGCAGCACACGGCCGTCGGTGGCCCGGTGCCCAGCTCGGCCTCGGTGGGCAGCAGCAGCGCTGCTACCAGCAACAACAACGCCAGCAGCAGCGGCGGTGGTGTCACAGCGGTCGGTGGTATGCCTACGCAAACGGCCGAGGCGGCAACGACCCAGTCGAGGATGCAGCTCACTGGTGCATCGGCGCCGGGAAACGCGGCCTCGCCCGAGAGCGGAGTGTCTCCGCTGACGGACGCTTATACCAAGATGACTAGCGATATTTTTGCTGAGAGGACGCTGGGGGATTACATGAGCGAGCATCCCGGGGAACTCGTCAGGACGGGTGAGTGGAATGGAATTTTTGGTAATTTAGTGGGTTGGAATTGTTGGTTGTTAAGTTTCTGGGAATTGTGGAGGGTGGGTGGTATGTTGGCGTATTGGGGTTAGGGTAAGTTATTGACTAGCGACATTTTCTCTACATTCCACGAGCTTTGAGTTCAAAAATACTTACATTGAATATGATCCAAATTAGGATTCTTCATTTTCAAGTTGTCCTGTTGCCATTATTTTCGATCATTTTCTGGAATCTTTGATCCATTATCTGTAGGTTTCGCATCTGACGAAAGCGATGGCCAATCAAGTATAGTAACGTTACTTTCACATTTCTGTGAAAACGCAGAGATGTTTTGGATTATATTGTCTTCTTACAGAAACTAATTCTTATTTTTCTTTATATAACTTTCGATGCTTCTAATATTTTAATCAATGTGACCATTTCCTCTCGGAAATACTTCCATTCATTTCTCAAACATTTATTGGTACGTCTATATGTTTGTTTGTGTATCAGAGGTAGACCAGGATTGATGTACCACAAGTAGTCCAAAGAGATATCTAGTCTAAAAATCTTATATTGGGTCAATTGCAATTCAATTGCAATTTGCCTAGCCTAAAAGTATTACATTGGTTAAATTCAAATTTGCTTTTGTTCAAGCGAGTCCTTTTTAGTTCAGAGAGTGAGAACCTTTGAATATTGGAAGAACCCTCAGTATGCTTAGAAATTCTACTTCATATGTTAACCTTATAATCCCAAAAACAAAATAGCTTGTCCGCTAATTAAGTGAAAACTAGATTTTTTCTTCAAACGCCAGCAAAATTATTACTGTCCTCTTTTTACAAAAATTTTGCAGATATCCATGATCTAGCAGTTTATCCATATTCTTTGTATCGAAATAAAGTTTTATCCAAAATCTTATTTATGACATTAATTTTTTTTACTTAAGGAGAAGCCACTGCTTATGGTATTTTCTACCCTTTCAGATATAAATAGAAAAAAACTGCTACGTAACAACTTCATACGTATGCAATACTTATGATGAAAAATGTCCTTTGTAATGAAATAACTCAGGATTCCCTTGTAAAATACCTTGAAATCTTGCTGCCAATTCTTAAACTGATATCCTTTCACTTTACCTATAATTTCCTAGAAGAAAGCTGTACACAATCCATAATCAAATATTTATTTTATCTCAGGTTCACCACACCTAGTCTGCACCGTTTTACCAGCGCACTGGAGGTCCAACAAGACTTTACCGGTTGCGTTTAAAGTCGTGGCGTTGGGCGAGGTTGGCGACGGTACCGTCGTTACTGTTCGGGCGGGCAACGATGAGAATTGCTGCGCAGAACTACGGAATTCCACAGCTCTCATGAAAAATCAAGTCGCCAAATTTAACGATTTGAGGTTCGTCGGTAGAAGCGGTAGAGGTAAGTTTCAAATATTGCTTTCTTTAACGTGTGGACGTTTGCGCCCGAGCAAAGCGTGGGTGAAAAGACCACTTGAGCTTGAAATCACTTCCTCGCTCATGTATCGAACCGTATTTTTTTATACGACGTGCAAAAAACGAGATTTAGCATACCGACGGCTCCTATTCATAAGGACCTATCTCAGAAGTCAGAACAATAAGGAGTTACATTTCCGAAAATTTAAGAAGGTTCTAGCTCGGCTCTTAATTCTAAAAGGTTCTAGCGCCGACTGTCTATAGACCATTAGGCGCTAGAACCTTTTAGAATTGAGAGCCGAGCTAGAACCTTCTTGAATTTTCGGAAATGTAACTAAGGAGTTATTGTTCTGACTTCTGAGATAAGTCCTTATGAATAGGAGCCGTCGATTTATAAAAACATCAAAAACTAATTAAAATTTGCAAAGATACAACCAAATATTTATAAATGTGTATACGTGTAAGTATAAACTTTTAGCTAGATTTCTGCTTACTTTTTAATTTTTCTACGAATAAGTCTATGTAAAATTACTCAAGGAATAAAACGTTTTTTGTATATAAAAATCGAATGAAAATAAAAAATCGTTTCGGAAAATCGTTTTGGTGTTCGCCTTTTTTAGTCAACATTATTTTCTTTTTTATCATTTTTTTTTTAAATGCTTTAAACAATATTATGTTAAAAGATCAGTTAATGTATTTATATAATGCAAAGCTTTTTTTAAAGATTGTTACAGATTAAGAGATCTATACGAAATATTATATAGAAACTTAACATTTTTTTAAGAAAAATTGATAAATTGAACAATTTTTTCGTAAAAATTACATCATTTGATAGAAGCTAACATCAGTTTTTTTAGAAGATTAACGTTATACAATTTTCACTATCATTTTAATAATGTTCAATAAC
>UELX01006408.1:0-10967 GCA_900480035.1 Eupelmus urozonus | reverse complement strand
ATTTTCAGTATTATCTTAAGAAAAGCAGCTTTTACGTAAAATTTTAATAATCTTATGTACAAGAATCCTACATTAAGCAATAAAAGAAAAAATAAATCTTGAAGAGTTCAGCTTTAATTTGCTTTTTTCAGAATTGAAAAATATTAATCTGGTCGAAAGTTATAATAATTTGAATTTGAGTAATAAGAAATCATTTAAATTTGTACTTGCTAAAATTTATAATTTAACCATGTTTTCTTTTTTTTTAAATTCAAACTACCATAACTTTGGACCAGATTATAATATTTTTCAATTCTGTAAAAAGTAAATTGAAGCTGAACTCTTCAAGATTTATTTTTTCTTTTATTGCTTAATGTAGGGTTCTTGTACATAAGATTATTAAAATTTTATGTAAAAGCTGCTTTTCTTAAGATAATACTGAAAATGCACATAACTCAAGTTTTAAGACCTATTTGATGAAACCCCGGGACACGGTTCCATGTTTTTGGTCAAAAAAGGCCTTGGTAACGTTTTAGCAAAATCCGTGTCCCGGAGGTTGGGACCTTTCCTTGTAAGTATTAAATCTACACAAACTATGTTGAGTAGTACCACTTTACGAATTAAAAAAAGTTCGTGGATACTTTACGCAAAATGTATAAAAAAAAATATTAAGAACATTAAAATTAAAGTGCTACAATCAGTACTTAAATTATTAAATTTTTAAAATTAGTGTAAAAAATATACGTTTTGAAAAATAAGAGCAATAATTAAAAAATATCGATGTATAATTAACACCGATGAGAATCCCTTTCTGCCACTTAAAAGAGCTAAACCCAAATTTTGGTAAAGTAAATAATACTTTAAAACTATGAAACTTTTGCAATAATTCTTACTAAATATCTTGCAATATTATAAGTGGTATAATTTATTAAAAGCTACTATTACTTAATATTTGGGTACACAATTGTGGGATTTACATTTTTTAAAAAACAATTAAACAAAAATAAAAAAATTGATATTTTAAATCAAATTACTATTAGGAAAAAAAGATTTATTAAAATAAACACAAGTTAATTATGTTTAATAAAACAATATTGAACCGTCTCACATAAGCTATCCCACATGCCCATGGGTTACAATTTTAAATATAGTTGAACAGCAATCAAAGATGAACTATTCACAAATTAGAATCATTAACCTGCAGCTATATTAGTTCTTGAGATTAAAATTTTTGTTCCTAATTTAGAGGAGCTGTTTTTACTTCATCAAACTTGCAGAAATACCCTAGTGAAAATAATAACTATAAGAAATTGTATGGAAATGTAAATAAATGTGAAAAACTATAAAAAAATATAAGAATTTGTTGTATTTTAGACATGATTCTATAGTATAAAGTACCATGCTATTTTTTACACTTTCTTACATATCATTACAATTTCTGACAGTTTCTAAAATTTATGATTTTTATAAATTTTTATAGTACATTTCGATACGGGTGTGGAAGGTGGTTATTTGACACGCGAGACGTTTTTCGCCCGAGTACAGCGAGGGTAAAAAGTCGCACGGGACAAAAATCACCTTACGCACCATCATCGAACCGTATTTTATGCCACGAGAGCCGAAAAATCATCTTAAAGTTATGATTTTGAGGTTAGAGTGGCATAAATAATTTTTAATAACAAGGGAGATGCATCTTACATGATAGACATTAGACAGTAAAGGTCATTTCTGTATTAGTAGATCCTATATTAGTAAATGCTACAGAGAAAATGTTATAGTAGATTAAGAAGCACCACCTAGGATGTATACATCAACTAATTCTGTCGAATGTCTAACTTAAAAAATGTAAGAAAGTGTAAGAAAACTTAACAAGATATTTGTCAAGACATAATTTGTCAAGACAATAATTTTTACACTTTCTTACATTTCTTTACATTTACTCACATTTTCCTACCATTGTTATTTCCACTAGGATATAGCTTAATAATGGAAAAACAATGTTAAATCAAAGAAAATAGATGTATGTTATGTAGAAATATCAGCAAATGGCATAATAGAAAACAGTAATAAATATATTAATGAACAAAATTTAAAATTTACATTTATTTATTCTTTATATTTCTAGGATTGACGAATTATTTTAAATAATAATTATTTTTAAATTTATTTTAGACATGATTATAACTAAGCAGTACAATATGAAACCATCAAAAGAAAAATCAGAAGAACAAAGATTTAAAATAAAATTAAAAGTTCAAGAAAGTTATTTGATCTCCAGTTAGAACCCAAAACTTAAGAAGAGTCATATTCTCTCAGAACAGAAGCAAATATTAGAAGACAAGTTAAGCCAATTTTTTATTATTAAACTATGATTGTGATAATTAATTAGTTATTATCATTTAAGTTATCAATAATTAAAAGGAATAAATTATTTTTATAATTAGTAGATGAATATTTATAAATTCCAGCAAAGTCAAATAATTTTTTTTTACTTTTAGCAGACCAAAAGTTTTACTGTCTTTTATCGCATCCAATTGCAAAGTTTGTAATTTTAGTCTCGCCAGGCAAAAAAATAGTATACGCACCAAACAAGAAAACAGAATGTTTCATATCCCATTTAACAAAAATTTCAAAATTTTTCAAATTGAAGAATTAGTTAAAAATAGTGAAAACAACAGAAGAAAATCAAAAAGATTCATTCTGTATAGTTAAAAACATGAATAAATTTAAACAACAATCTTAAAAATAAAAATTTTTCAAAATTATCTTTTCACAACCAAAAAAACAAAAAAATTTCTGTTTTATTAACATTTCTGAAAAATACAGTTCAAAAAACTATTTTTATAAACTTTTTAAAGGATTTAATGATATTATTAAGAACTTTTTAAATACAGATGTATATACCAATTATAACGTTTCATTATATTTATTTACAATTATATACATTTTTTAAGTAGATCATGCAATTTTTAGACCTACTCAGAAAACTCTTAGACTTATAGATTTAATTAATTGATGAACTAAAATTTTAATTGGTGAAATCTCATCAGTTTACTTCCAATATCTTTAATTTAGTATATCAAAATTAGTCAACTAAAAAACAATCACAATAGTTAATCAAAAAAAGTTTCTCATTGAAAATTTAGAAATTTTATGAGAAATATGCCAATGATCTAATAATAATAATAAGCAATTCATGTTGTTTATTTAACAGATTTTAAATAAGCTCCAATATAAAAACAATTATATCAGTACAACTAATAAAAAACACAATAACATGAATTACCTGTAAAAAATAATCAATCTCATATTGACTATATTTTGATTTTGTCAAGAATCATAAAGGCAATAAAATTTAGAATTTAAAGAATTTTCAGGGATTTCAAAGTTTTAATTTACATAAATTTTTACATTTTTTTATGTCATAACTGAAATTAACATATAAAAGAAATTCTTTTACAAACTGCAATAATATATGTACAACTTTTTGTTGGTTGTAATTTTCAATTATAAAAGTTTTTTAATAATAAATAAAACAATATAAAAATATTTTTTTTTTCTAATTTCAAAATACTTATTCAAAATTCAAGCAAAATTATATATTTTGCTCTAATTTAGCTGAACGTAATAAGTTAGAGCTTCTATACTTGACTACCTCGTTTTTATAGTAGAGTAATGTCAATGTATATATTGTATATGCATTCATGGGTCACAGTGAATATGCACACAAAATGTATATTTGTAAGATATTTGAGGCTTGAAAACTATATTTTTTTGTATTAGGAATATAAAAAAATATCAGAAATTTATCAAAGTTGTATATTTCAACTTCTTTTTTTTTTGAAAAGCAAAATTATCAAAAATACTTTTTTTTGAAAAGCAAAATTATTTTATAATACAATTATTAGTTAAAACATTTAAAAAACTCAGTGAAAATAAGAAATCGAACTTCTTATATATAACTGTACATAATATTTAAATTGATGTCAAAATGAATGAAAGTATTTTTAAAATTTTATTTTCATTAATGAAAGAAATCTCTTACATGCTTGCCGAGACTCATTTTAATCATGTATTTTTTGATTTCAAAATATTTTTCTGGTTTAACAATGATTAATAATAATAATGGGAGTATTCTAGTTAAGGCAGGTAAAAAGTATAATTCTAACATTTTGAAACTTAATAAAGCAAAATATAAAAAGCAGTCGAAGTAAAAACTAATACATATAGTAATATTGCACCTTTTTCATAATACCAGTCTTCCTTTTTGAAAATGTAGTGTATCTTCTCAATTTATTGTCTATATATTCCATTTTAATCTTGACTCTGCCTTTGGTTTTCTTACCATTAGATGGAGGAGACTTTTTCGAAAGTCCAATATTTGTATAAGATTCATCAGTATTATCAGGTACACAGTCACCTGTCATGTTTAAAGAAGTCTGCGCAATGACCTGTCGAGTTTCATTAGTGTTGTCATCAAAGCAAAGATCAGTTGACGATCGCTTGAGACCACGATGCATACTAATTGCAGAATTGCTAGAATTTGATTGTGATATTATATTTACACTTCCAGAAACCATAGATCCTGTATCAGAAGGTCCACCAGCAACTACACTGTTTCCACTAGTACGAGTTTGTAACTGAGATGTAGATGGTCGACCATAAATTTCTGTAACAGCATCACTACCCATCATGCCCATACCATAATCAAGGTTCGCATACCGAGCGTCTCTCGAATCACTAGTTTGGTCCATCACGATTACCGGCACATTTATTTCTAATTTGTCGGCTCTAGGCCTTCATTACTTTTAAAAACTAATTTCTTCTAACTTTATTTATTTTATTAATTTTATGTTTAGTAAATAAAAATTATTGATTTAAAAAATTTATGTCATTGTAAAGACGATAGAAATTTCAATTATATCAATTAAAAATCCTAACAAAACACTGCAAATCCACGTGTTAAATCGTGTAAAAGAACGTGAAACAGCGATACACACTAGTAGAGCGTTTCCCGCGAACTGAGGCGACACGGCCAACTGATGCAGTCTCTACCCTCTCCTGCTGAAACTACTCTGTAGCCACGGAAACCATGTTTCCACCAAGAATATCAAGCCCTCGTACAGTCGTACTACTACTACTCCTTCACAAATCGTAACTTGACCTACACACAATTACGTTAAAACATACACCTGCACTACTACATCTATTTCGTGCGCCTTCTTAGCTGCTGTTACGCCGCTTGGCCGCTCTACGAATCCATAACCCCCACCATTTCTCAATACGCCTTCGTTATCTAGTCCTATCTCCTTTTTCCAGCGAAATTTCTTAAAAATTAATAAAGATTCTTACATCTACAAGATGTTTTAGAATTATTTTCATCTCGCATTCTATAAATTACTGCAATAAATGTTACTTTAATATAATACCTCTAAAGTACGTAAAGCGCAGTCACATGAGCCGTCGTGCGGAAGCTTTAGGTGGTTGCCATATTTAGAAGTAGGCCCTGCCATATTAGGCAAGCTTTACCATATAAGGTAATCAGAGGAGGTCCGTTCGACCTTTTCAAAATCATCATATTGCGCGCCATACATCGACTCTCTCAAGTATTCCTTACAACAAGATACTTACACTGTATATGCTTTTACAAACTATAACTTTATCATATTGTTAAGATTGGACTGCAAAAAAGTATTTTATACACACGATTATTTATTAAAAAATGTAGAAAATCCGTACTATTTGTTATCATTCATTTTCTTTACACGATATTAAATAAAATGATAAATTTTATAAATTTTTTTATTCGTGCTTTTTTTTTGTAAAAGAAAAAACAATAACTATTGAGTTTCTATCTACGTAGTAAATTTTAAATATGACAAAGAATTCAAAAATAAAATATTAGAATACGAAAATGTCCTTTAAAATACTCTGTGAAAGACAATCAAAATTAGTTCGTCGATCATTTGATTCCTAATAATTAATCTATTATGAATTCTCTCCACAATCTTTAATATTTTTATAGTATTACACTAGTTAATAACGGTATATAATCGCGAAATGTTACACATAAATGGGTTATTCACGATTGGTATATCAATCATTACTGTAAATTCATACGTTTTTATCCTTTCAACGTCTTTGAGTATAAAAATAATAAATGTAAATATGTAAAAAGAATAATATAAATATATACGAATATGTATATTGTGAATTTCGGTTATTGTCGAGATTCTCAGGCTTATTATACATTTTCATACATTCTTTTAAATTTGTATATTTTTATAAAAATTTGTGTTTGATTTTAAATATTAATTCGATCCATTACCAGAATTTTGCTTTAGTGAAAATATAAATTGAAAAAAGAGTTATAAAAAATTATATAAAGTTATAAAAATTAAAAACAAAATCTGATAAAAAAACGCTGTTGGCTGCTTTGACCTATGCTTTATCAAAGA
The DNA here is from genome assembly GCA_900480035.1 of Eupelmus urozonus. Lineage (NCBI taxonomy): Eukaryota > Metazoa > Arthropoda > Insecta > Hymenoptera > Eupelmidae > Eupelmus > Eupelmus urozonus. The sequence continues at coordinate 4,530 of UELX01006408.1, read as the reverse complement.
AATTTTGATTTTTTTTTGTATTTTATATAAAGTAATGTATATAAAATAATAAAGTTCATGTTAAAAAATCAGTTTTGAAATTTCATTTCATCAATGAACTTTTTGAAATTATAGATTTAAAAATTAGCAATCCGAAATAAGACAAAATTAATAAATTTATAAAAATTCATTATTTCATGTTTTAAAACAAATACAAAATTTGTATTTTATAAAACACTGTATTTTAAGAAACTATTTTAAACACTATATTTAGAAAATTTTAAATACTTTTAAAAGACTTCCGAATTTCAGTTAAAAACATTTTAAAATTTAATTTTTATCATTGTTTTCCAAATTCAAAGAATGATTTGTTGTTAATTTAATAATTTGTTTTATTCCTTTTAAAATTTCAAATAAAATAAATTATTAATTTAACAAGAGGTCATTACATATATATATATGAAATTTCTTAAGATTGTCCAGGTGCGTGATTTATAATTTTTACATTGTGGTAACATTCAGCACCATACTTTACTTAAATATTAAAAGTGCCAACTGCATTCGGTAGAAAATTATATAATATTAATATATTTTTTATGTAAACTTTAGATTATTTTAAATTGAAATCGTATTTTTTATTCATTGAGAGTTCTTAAAGACTTTGAAAATCAATAAATTTTTTTATTTCGATCTCATATATACCGACAATAATAGCCAATGCTTGTCCATGCTGTTTCACTGTCTGCCTCCCTCTTAGAGTTTGTTGCCTTATATCAGCTACAGAAGCAAACATAACCCATAAAATATAGCGAGCCTTTAACACTACTTCACTATAAAATGAATTGCAACCCATAAGTAAAATATGTATTTCGATGTAAAAGTAAAAACGGTTTGCAATAAGAAATTATTAATGAAAAATAAAAAAAAAAATTAATGTAATGCTTTTTTTTTTTTTACTGTAAAATCATGGTATAAAAATGTCAAACAATAAGTGAATAATATTGTGATTGACAAAATAAAAATTGTTTATTATATTTATTGTTCAAAATTTGTTTTTTAACTAACTAGTTAACTGATTAAAATATGTTATTATTGAAAATGCGGATCAAATGCGTATAGTACGAAGTGCAACTGTAACCGTAATTGTCGCCATTCTTGAATCTAGATGTCAAATTCCGTAACTTCGTCACTTTAACTCAAAAGAACTTTCTTCCTACCGTCAGAATCATGTTACAACTATGCGGATATATAATTTTTCAAATTTGTACTTTACAATTTACACATTTTCAGTTTAATCCTTTTAGTAAAAATAATTTTTTTTAAAGAAATGAGTAAACATTCAGAACTGCCCTAAAAACCAAAGTATTTTTGCTCAACTTTAAAAAATCATCACTCAGTTTCTGGTAACTATCTATGAACAAAAGTTTATTTATATATATGGATACGGGACACTTTGTAACTTCGTAAAAAAATATCCATTTTTATAGAAGAAATACTAAAAATTACTTTTTTCCTTTTCTATCCAAAATTATCGTTACGAATTATTAGAATATATAAATAATGAAAAAAAAATGTTCGTCTTCTTAAGCGCTTGAAATCATGTATGTTGAAGCTATCGTAACTAAAGTCACTAAATGGAATTTTAAAAAACTTATTAAACTTTTTATTGCTTTAGCCAAATCCGTTAAAATATGCCCCAGTGTCCATCTAAAAGTACCCATTTGAACATAGTGGTCTAATTTCTAAAAAGTAAAAACGTATTTAATAAAGTACTAGAAGCTAAAAAAAATTTTTGAACAATTTAAGATTAAATTTAAAATAAAAACAAGCATATATTTGCAGTATTTACTGTAGGTTGTGCCAAATATGCAAAATCCTAGTTTTTTATACTCAAACGTCTAGTTTCACCTATGTTTTGTCATTATTTCAAAGTTTTTTCGTTATGTCACTTCAAATTGTACTTCAAATTAATTTATTAAAGAAAATAAGCAGAAAAAAGTGTTTTAATTTTTAGAGACGACAAATTTTATAAGATAAATATTTTTAAAAAATATCATGTTTTGGTAATGTCACGAGTGTACAAGTGACAAGTTAGGCGAATTCTCTACCCGCCCTTACGCTCATTTCCCACGGTTCCGACCGAGCGGCGAACTAAAACCAATATTCATAACACTATTCATAACCAATATTCGTAACACTAAATAGCGTTAAAAAACCGTCTTTTATCGTCTTTCATAGTCTTATCGTTTTTCACATAATATTGTTATATAACTTTATAGATTTTATTTCGATTTATAGAGTGTATTCTTTACTAAATAAAAATCAACGTGATGCTGTTAAAAAAGAGTGAACCTAAGATATTCTATTTTGACGGTATTTATTGTCCTAAAATCGACAGAAGCTCCGAATTTGCACAACAATGTCCTAAATCTACTCCAGCATATATGTGTTTATAATAAAATAAAAGCATTACAAAACTAAATTCTTCTAGGATGCTTCCTGTTTTAAATTTGATTGTTTCAATCTGAAATTAAATTCGGTAACTTTAATATTAATTGATGTTACATGTTACAAAATAATTTTATATTTATAAATTAGATAATAATATATAATAAGTAGTTTATTTTCTTTTGAATCATAAAACTAAAGAGGGTCAAAGTGTGCGTGAAAGGGATTTGAACGAGCTTTTAATTGAGAATATCGATTTCTGACACCTAAAAATGTGTAGTACTCATAATATTGTCAAATAGGTATTATTTTGCAATTTATAAACTATTTAATCTTAAATATATGTAATTTTTTTTTTAAATGATGTTTCTTTTATCAAAAGTAACATTATATAAATATTTGTGTTAAAGAAATAAGTAATAAAAATAGATATAATGAAAACTTTCGATGTAAGCTTTGACTTATTAAAAAATGTTTATTCTTTTGGAAGTTATAAGAAATTATATAACTTACTAACTTGGAGAGGCTTTCAGATCCGGGTCAGATATTAATATAAAACTTTGGTATATGTTTTTAGGTTCAAAATATGAACAAAGCGGCAGTTGCACGGTCTAACGCTTCCGCAAATACTCGAGTTATAAGCACTTGTAGTCTTATTTAGTCTAATTAATTCCTTAATAAGCATTTAGTAAATAACATAAAACTAGAAGAAACGAGCTTCAATTTTGCGTTTTCAGAATCAAAAAATAATAATTAAGACCAAAGTTATGCTTGTTTAAAGCTAAGTTACAAAAGAGCATCAATTCCGAGATATATCTAGAATTTTATAATAAGCATAACTTTGGTCTTAACTACTATTTCTTGATTCTGAAAACGGCAAATTAAAACTTGTTTCTTCTAGTTTTATAATAATTACTAAATATACTTATTAAGGAATTATTTAGACTAAATAATTCGCGCTTAAATTAGAAGTTAATTTTTTATATTTTCTTTTAAAATAAGACTACAAGTGCTAATAACTCGAGTATTTGGAAGCGTTAAACCGTACAACTGCGGCTTTGTTAAAATTTTGGTACCTAAAAACAAATTCCAAAGTTTTATATTAATATTTGTGACCCGGATGTGAAAGGTTATCCTGGTAAGTAAAAATAAAAGCTATAAGCAACCCCTATGAAAAATTCTTGTTAAAGTTATATAAATAAAATTTTTAAAAGGATTTTCAAAATAATGCGAAATTGAAATATAAAACGAAGGATGTGTTTCAGCCACGGTAGAAAATAGTATAAGGTTTCATTATCCTCTAATCGACAATGTACCCTGGTAGAAAATTGACCACTCTTTGCCCAGAATATCCTAAATTTTTTGTTCACTGGCCAGAACATGTAAGATAATCTGCCCAGAAATCACATGTTCTGGTGATGTTTTCTGGTCAGAATCAGTCAGTTATCTGTTTTTAAGATGCCTATACCTTACGATCATGATTAATAATTAGAGCCTCTAATTCAATCAAACGATATCACTGGCATAAATAAGCCGCTCTGACCTCAATAGTTATAAATATTTATAAAAATTTACAATAACTTAAAATTTCTTATAATTTCTACTACATTTACTAATTTTTTGGCATATTGAATATATTTTGTCAGGATTGTAAAAAATTATAAGATTTTGTAAATTTTTGTAAGAAATTGTAAAAAGTGTCCGAAATTGATACAAAATTTACAAAAAGTTATCGAAACTTACAGAATCTTACAAAAACGTACAATTTCTTACAATTGCAATTCAACTATTACAATTTGTCCGTTTTTTGGGATCGAGAAATTCCGAATGGAGGTACGTTGCACTAAACTAGCATTCCGAAAACAACAATGCGCGTGCGAGGTAGAGCAACGAAACACATTTATTGCACGCTAATTTATTTACTTTTTAGAAGAGTGGTATATATCTTTTTTCAAAATTGTCTAAGAGTCAACCTAAAAATATATAGGGAAGACCTGGGCAAGATGAACCTACCGGGCAAGACAGACATTAGGGAGCGGCCACATAAGCGCTGTGCTGCGCGTGCCGTGCTGCGCCGTGATGCGCTGTGAGTTTCTTCTTGTA
>UELX01006407.1:0-10976 GCA_900480035.1 Eupelmus urozonus | reverse complement strand
AACTAAGAATTTCATTTTTGTTTGATAGGTTTGAATTTGACTGATGCTTAGTCTTTGACACCGTTGTATCAACTGAAGACAGCATCACGCATCCTCAGTATTTATAGCCCCGTATTATCATCAATTAAGCAATAATACTATAATAACTGCGATAAAAATTTATCTCTTTTCACAAAATTAATACAAGGAAGCAACACATTTTACTTGATTTTCTTCCTCTCTCTATCTCCGCAAGCGATAGCTGATACAATGCTAACGTCAATAAGAAACAGTGGTCCCCGGTTCATGAAGTTGCATGCAGGTTTCTTCTGGCACCAAATGATATATAAAAATGCTTCCTTATTATTGGAATGAATGTATTATCAGATTATAGATATTGTTATAATGTAAATTAATTTTTTTAAGGTGGTTTTATCATAAAATATTGCTTGTCTTCTGTACAACTTGAAATGTTAAATAATAGTTCAAAGTTGAATGTGAAAAAAAATTTTAATAGCTGTAAGCTAACTGTAGTGGACTGTGGCTTTGTAAACAATAATTATTTATGTAATAAGTTATGTATTAAATAGTAGAAATACAGCAACGAGTTGAAATGAAAAAAGCATTGAAACGATTTATTGTGGAAAATTGTATTTTTTGTTCATAACTCAAAATAAAACAAAATTTTGTACATAACCCCAACACAAAAAAGTTGCGGAATAACCTGCTCTACCTATTCCAATAATTAAAATGGATTTTTGGGTACTTTTCAATTCGACCAAATTGAACCATAATTATCCGCTGATTTCCAGACCATTAATTAATAACAATAGATCATTTGTAATATTTAGTTAGTCCATGTTTTTGTAAGAAGTGAATTAAAATTCTAATACATACTATTGAAGTAGCCCAATATTGAATTGAACTTAAAAATATATTCTTTTATATACGCAAACCAATAAATTAATAATATAAGATACTATCTACTGTATCATTGAAACTAAAGCGATTATGAAAATAAAATCTGTAATTTCATATTCCTTTGTCAAAGATTAAGAAGACACTAGACAGTCACGAAGCCCTTGAAATCTGACATCTACAGTCCGATTAAATTATTAAATTATTCCACTTCTAACCATACATACATCTCTACAGCCATGCAAATAAATCTTTTTAACATACGAAAGCAGGCCAAACTTCCTTCCACCACCACCCAAACCACCAAATAACCAACCTCTTCAAACACTTCCCCAGCCGAAAATTGCCACCTTTTCAGCCAACAACCCACACGAAACATCCCAACCCCCAGCTTTCCGCCGGCCGAAATGAATTTTTTCCAGGCCGCGCTGCTACATCGATCCGCCCCTAGTAATATCCGTAGCTACCCAGAGCCGCAGTCCAATATGTGTGTTTTTTTCCAACCCGCGCGACCGAGTTTCGGTAGTAGGTCGCGCGATGGCTCCATTCGGATTATTGACGGCCGGTGGAGACGAGCGGTGAAATATTGCGCGAACGTGATCCTCGGGTAGGGCTGGAGGGACGGTCATTAACGATCGGCCGCCGAGCTATTAAGCCCTGGACGCTCGGGAAGCCGTGAGGTGCCTTTGAATAATGGAAGGTAAGATAAGAGTGTTGGGTTCAGGAGGTGGAGGGCTGGGTCTTGCTGAGGTCTTGTATTTTTATTTGATGGCATGCGTGCGCTATCGTGCGAAGACGTGACGTTTCTTTGCTGGTGATGGATTATTTTTTGGCGTTATTTCTTTTTTTTTCTCCGAGTCTTGAAAAATTAAAAGCAGATGAATAAATTCATTAGAGATAAAGGAGCGTGGGTTCGCGCGTGCGTCATGAAGTTTTTATGTTAGTTGTAATGCGAGTGTAATCTAGTTATTTGTATATCAGGCTACTTAATTATTCTTTGTGAACCGGAAAACTGTTGGTATTTAATTAAAAGTGTTTTGAATTAAACTGAGGAATTAATTCTGCGGTATTTAAAAAAGTAGCTATTGATTTTCTTGGAAGTCTTTCGCATTATTTAAGGTAATTTACCAGTCTTTACTTTTTAAAAGAAAATACCTAAATTATCGATTTCCTTACATTTTTCCACATTAATAGATACATCACACCGATCCTACTAATTATATAGCACCTGCATTCCATTGAATTGCCTACGCAACACCACCTAGCCACTCTTTCATACCTTCATTACTTTCACATTAGTTTTTATCAGATTCCGGAAACGTACAATTATTTAATACATCACGCACTTTTTCATGGGGTGTCAAACCTTTTTCGTATAATGAAGTAGGTAGTAAGTCGGATAATTGCGTGACATCGTTTTCCGAATTGTCGCATGCACCGTTATTATGCGTGCGTATATGACGGGCTAAAAGACTCCTTTGTCGATCGCGTGATTATATTATGCGATGACTGCGTAATTTTTTCATTGATCACGTGTCTAGACGATGTAGTGGGTGGTTATTATTTTAGCGGCTTGACGTTTGATTGATTCGTTTATAATGACGCCGCGGGATTTTCCTCTACGCCATGAGGGTGAATTGAATTTTCGTTAAATGAACTAATTTGGTGCTATTATTATAATTTGACGCTTGTTTTCCTTAATTATTATGGGTGATTTGATGATTAAATTTGTGTCCTGATTATGGAGCTAAATAGTGATACATGAAGGTGACAGTTTTTGTGTTGTGAAACACTACGTATAGAAAGTTTGTAACAACTTATAAGGAGAGGTTTCATTTTCAGGTTTATGTATTTGTGATCATTTTTTTAAATTATAAATTTTCTACTTTTAGATAAAAAGAATTATTAATTTGGTTCAGAGTTATGATATTTGAACTTGAACAATAAATATTCTAAAAGAATATTGAAATAGCAAGAATAGCAGTATTGTACAATCTATTTTCCTTTTATTAAGGTGTTGAATTAATTAAAACGTTGATTGTAACTTACATATTCAACTTTTTTGAAAAAATTTACGTGAATAGTAACTTTTAAAGTACAGCAAATTACAACCCACGTTCGTTCTAGAAAGACCTCACGCTCAAAGGTCAAAATTACGCGAAAAACGGAGCAGAGTAAGACGTACAATTTGCATTAAAAAGGGCCCTGGCGAACTAAGAAAGCAGACGCATAGAAAAGAGTCGAGGAAGTAGACGGCTAAGGCAAGAAAAAAAAGGCAACGCGAAAATTGTCGCGTTTATCGCGAACGTAAGATCGAAAGGCCGACGAAACACGCTCGGCACTCGCACGCCTTGCAATTTTTAACAGGCTCCCGTTGTGTCGCGCGTGTATACTTTTCTCTCTCTTTCTCTAATTTCTTTCGTGTCCCTTATTCTTTCTCGCTCGATCTGTATCAATTTCTCCTCTCTCTACTTGTTTCCCACTCTTCGTCTCTTACTTCTATCCCTACACTATTCTATCTTAATCCTAATATTCTCTTTTCCTTTACCACCTTCCTCCTACCTCTCCATTCTGTCACTCATTTCCCCGTCCTTCTTTCGTACGTATTTCTCCATTACAGGTGCACGCAGCCAAAAGCGCGCGAGTCCAGGCAAAAGGCAGCAGCAGCCGCACGCGTAATTCGAGCGTCTGAAGCCATTGCATAGCTCTTGCGGGGGTGGCTCGCCCGGCTAACATCGCCGCTATATGGCGATACGTCACGAGAGTTTCGCATCGGTTTACAAAAGCCTTTCTCTCTTACCCAGCGGCGCAAGGAGGAGGACGGCTGCCGCAAAAAGTGCGGTCTATCCGCGCGCGCGGTACTTTCAACGATATTATGTCGCCATTAGGTATTACGTGCAAATGGCCGGCTCTCGTTTCGCCTCTCTCGCGTGCGCGGAACGCACTTTGTGTCCGCGCGCGCGCGCGATAGGCGACGAGAGATAAGGGTATAAAATGCTGATCTTTAAAAGGGCCCGCGGAAATGGATGGAGGCGTAATTTCTCGTTAGGAATTTATGGATGCAGGGAGAGCCGGCTTCTGAAGAAGCCATTTAGCCGAGCGCTGTATCGATTTTGAACTTTACACCGGAGCTATTTCGCGTGTTCAATTTTTTTGCGTTTTCTTTTTTATTTAGCGGGGGGAGAGTGGGTATCGGGTATGCGCGGTCTTTAGAGGAAACTTATACCGCTGATTAAAAGTGGGTGTGAAACTTGAATCTATCGTTTATTCTCGGTAAAATTAATGAGCAAAAAGTGGTTTTTATTAGATGGTTTTAGATGTCTTACCGATCCTGGAGTTATCTACTTCATGAATATACATTTGTTAGCTAGGTTAAGTTGCTTGACAAAATTTTTACAACGTTTTTTAATTATTTCATCAAATGAAATGCTTTTTGTGTAAAATTTAAAGCAATAAAAGTAAGAACATCATCGAATTTAGAATTAAATATCGACAAATACCGAAACGTTTTTATATCACTATAAATTTAATATTGATATTAATATTGAATTATTTCTATTTAAATATTTATTTAATAAAGTTAATTCTATGGGGGAAGTTAACAGCCGTGTCAAAGCTCTTCTGATGTGGTGAGACTTCGTCAAAGATAAATAAGTAACTTTGAATGTAACATTATTTAATATTTATCACTGTACATAATTTCGTCACGCCAGAAAGCTCTAGCTCTAAAACTCGAGGCTGCTAACTTTCTCTGCAGCTTCAAGTTTAACTAATTTTACTTTACCAGGATATTTTTATGTTATTGTAGGGAAATTTGAGTACGAGACTACTTCTGCTCGTGCTGCTCGAGAATGTCTCAATTTCCATGATGCTCTTTGAATTTCCAGAATACTGAAAGTTACAGATCACAGGATGTAAGAAGGAAAAAAAATTTATAATATTACTGCAGAACCTTGATCTAATTTCCACTAAAAACCCTTACATTTGTAACTCATATATCACCAATATACAAAACGTTCATCAAACATATTCGCCTATTCTCATATCAACCAGCCTGCAATCCTAATCGCAACGAGCGCCACAGCAATATCGTTCGCACAAACCAACAGCACCCCGTCGTTACACAATCGACGTAATTCACGCTACAATACTCTTTCGCCAGATTCCAGCTACCATCCGAAAATCCTCTCTCTCACCCAGCTCACGTTCCCGGCGCTCGCGCGGCATGCAAAGCGATAATCTCAGCCAACGCGCGGCCGCGGCCACGCTTGCACATATGCAAAACGCAAGAATCCTCCCCGCTTAATAAATGCATTCTGCCTCTCGTCGAAACTATGCGGTTGCATTCGTACACGAGAGAGCGCGACACACATAAGAGGCACTCGAGCGCGGCGCGGCTGCAGCCAGCAGCGATCGATAAAGCGCCGCGCGCTCTCGCACCAATTTCATAATTCGCGAATCCATAATTCATGGGCAGAGCGCGCATAATCGAGCCGATTGCTGCTGACGCGATGCGCTCTTATCAGCCGGAGGAGCTTGCATCAGGTGAATATTCGAGGGTGGTTTTTGCGAGGGATCTGTGTCGCTGTCTCGTTTTTTATTTTTTTGGAGGGAGGAAATTTTCAATTACGGTAATGCGGGAGAAAGGGCTTTTATCGACGCGGGCGGGTAATGAATTTTTAAACGATGGCTCGATAATTTATGGGACACGTATGGCCGCGAAGAGCGGAAAAAGTTCATTCGTAATGGGCGCGGAGAGCTGCGCTAAATGGATTTTTCGATTGCCGGCTTTTTTCAGGCCAAAATTCAGAATTAAAAGGGCCAAGCTGGAGGATGGGGCTGTGGAGTAATGAATCAATTTGACTCAAACGATGGTGTTGATTATTTTTTTTTCTTTTTTTTTGGTTGAGGGTGTAAATTAAAGAAAAAATTCCAGTTTGATTTGTTTTTGCAAACTGAATATTCTCTATTAATTAGCACTGTACAAATGAAAAAGGCGATATCTGCGAATACTATGAATCGACATATGCATAATATGTGATAAACTAATTTCGCTCTTGGATTAGCTTCTGCGAAGCTTATATAAAAAAATACTAATTAAGTAATCCGGCAAATTCCTACTGTCTTTTTAAAAATAAGATTTCTGAAAACTGGTATCAAAGTGTAAGCATTTTATCGAACTTTTTCCTTTTCTCTTGGCACGCAGACATCGCCTTTTTTTATTCGCCAAGCAGATTACAACACCCTAGTATACACAAAATATTCTTATCTCTCTTCAGCGAAAACGTACTATTATCAATCAGAGCACAAAAAAAAACAAACAATTTTTCGTAAACATCCGTTAAATTTTTTCCATCCCCACCGAATACATCACAGTCACAGCCGCGCAGATATCCCAGCAGTACTCATCGAAGCACGAAGAAACTACAAAACACCTTCTCGTGCGTGCTGTACTCGCTGTTTTTCGGACAGCAAGCGCGACGTCGCGCCGACAATGCCAGTCGTCGACGCGCACGGCCCCGATAAAGTTTTTAGCACTCTCGGAGCGAGGGGGCGACACACAGAGGAAGGAATTTTATACCGGCCGACGGAGCAGCCGAGGAAAAAGTCTTGGCAAGCTGGGCCATTCCCACGGTTTCTCTTCCCTCCCACCCTGTAGATGTATTTCGTTCTTTCGGAACGAAGTTTGACGGTTGGCGAAGTGAGAAGCTAGTAGCTGCGTGTATGGAGTTTCACAGAAAATTTGGGATGGTTTGCGCGTGACGTCCCGTGCTGATGGAATTCATCGAGGTGCTGTGGAATAAATATCAACAAAATGTAGTGGATTGTTGAATAATTGAAAAAACGTGCGGGAGGTCCAACTTGAAGCGCGGCGAGGCGGACAGTATAAAAAATGGTTAACAAAATACGCTGCCGAAGCCTCGCGTAAGAAGGCCGCATGACTTTCCCTCCTGCGAAATCCGAGGATTAATAAATCATTCATGATTCCTTGCCGAAGATTCATTCTAATGCCATTATTTACCATTACTGAACTATTAAATTCTGACAGTGAAATTTATTCATGTATTGTAATTTATATACACATCGTGCATTACGATACCAATAACGCATGCAAGTATGCAAGGAGCTAAATTATTTTTCTATCGCTCAGAAAGGTACACACGGTATTAGCTACATCTAATAACAATTAATCCAGCCCTTAACATATTTCCCTGCCAACTTTTACTAACCCCAGCGCAGCCGGCAGCTCTATAAAATTAATACTTATTACACAATAATTTATTCATTACACCAGCGCTAGAATGTTTACGAAGGCGCATCAACTCTCCAGACGCCATACACTCAAGCTCTCTCTCCTGTACTCAAGGCACCTCCCAGGAGTCGACTACGAGAAGCCATCCAATCCATCGCGAGTGCGTCGTGAAAGGAAAACATTATCGTTCGAAATATTTAACGAAAACAGCAATATCCGTCACGACTCGCAGCTGTAACGACGCTACTGCCTACCTGCGTAAATAATTAAATCTCTCTCCTCTCTCTCTCTCTCTCTTCGCGCGCTGCTTTCGAGACGCGCGAGGCACTAACGAGACGCGCACTTATCGTAAGGCAGCCAGCCGGCATTGTGCCCCGTGTGACGAGACAACTCGTTTCCACTGTGCGTGCAGCGGCGCAGTGATAGTTATACCCGCGCGCTACTCTCATGCGTAAGCGCACTTTGTGCTTTTGACTTTGTTTTTTTCTCTCTTGCGAGGCCTCTTTTCTTCTCGGGCTGTCTTTGAGCTTGCTGCTCGACGCGCGCTTTATTTAATTTTCTTCTTTCGGCTTAACTCGGTTAAGGGCTGCTCTTGCCTGGAATACAAGTTTCGAGGAGATTTTTATTTTTGATGAAAAAATGTGTTATTCGATTTGTTTGTTTATAGTTGTTTTGGGATTGGTGGGTGATGTGGCTGTAGTTTTTCAACAAATATTATTCTGTCAGAATCTTGAGTAATATTAATACAATATTGAGAAAATATTGATGTAATATCAATACAATATTTACAAAACATTGATGTAATATTAATACAATATTAACAAAATATTGATGTAATATTAATACAATATTACACCAATATCAATGCTGTATCTAGATGTATGAGCTTGCTTTGTTACAAAACTAACGATAGGTCAACTTCTTATACTACTTACATAAAATCGCTTCATTAAATATTAAAAATAAAAATTTCTTAGTTACAACATTTAATAAATTGCTTCTACCGTCCAATTAATCAATCCCTCATCCTCACCCAAAAGAATTTTAGAATTAACACTTTTTTTCGCCACCCAAGACATCAGCAGTTTCGACACTAGCTGCTGCCCCCTCGTTACATTCCTGTCCGCGCCTCTCTCATTTACTCCTCTCAGTCTCTCCCTCCGTCAAGTTTCTTCTTCTCCACGGCGGCTCCGATGAATAAAATATACGGCGACGCGCTCCTCGGCCCCGGCATCACATTGTTCAGCGAGTTCGCGCGCGCGCTAAAGCTACGTGCCCGAAGGGTCAACTCGCGCGCGCACACGCACCGGATGCTGCGTGCGTCTACGCGATTTCCCGCTACGTGCAGCGCGCGCGGGCCCGGCTTTATCTCCTATCTGCGCGAGTGTTGCGCGACGAAACAGCAGACGGGGAGGAGGATGACTCAAGCAAATTCCGAAGAGGAGCGACAAGGTCGCCGCTTCTGGAAGAGGCTGAGAGGCTGCGCAGTCACCGCCTGGCTATTAGAACTTTGCCTGACACGTGCGGAGCGACGCGTCGCCAATTTTTCCTGTTTTTTTTTTTTAGCGCTGGAATTTAATAGTCTTATGGTGGTGCGCGTGTTTGTGAATGGATAAGGTAAATGTTTGAAAGGGATTGGAAAGGATCATGATTCGCAGAGGGTTTGGTTTACATAAAGGTGTTGAGATACGGTTGTCACAGTGTGCATTGTTTTTTTCATTTTCTTTTCAAGAATCAGTTATGAAATTTTATTTTAGATAAGTAAAAACAAAGTTAACAATATGGAGACCTTCGGAAAAGTTTAAATAAAAATTTTGTATCATAATTTATTATGATTTTCTGCTGTGTCTATATTTATTTTTGTGTTATTGTAGCCAAAATCTAGAACCTTTTTTCCCAGAGCTTGCATTAGGAATTAGTGAATTTGGGTCTTCTCAATAAATTTAACAGAAAAACATTCATATTTTTCTTTCTATCGTATAGACCTTAAGAAGATTTAACATTTTATTATTGGTGTGATTGAACTAAAAATAACAAAAAAAATATTATTAAACAAAAGCTTTTCTACATAAAATAATTATTTTTTTTTATTTATTTACGGTAACTATAATGGATTGGCAAAATCTCAAGGAAATAATAAATAACTATATATTAAAAAATACATGAAAATCCATAAGTAACTTCTTAAAATCCACATTCTATTTGCACGTAACGTGTAGTAGCAAATATATTCTTATTTACATTGATGATATTTGATTAATTATTAATTATTGATATCTTTTTTATTTTGCAACAAGGAAGAAAATTAGGATTCTCTATGCGAGGGTGATGTTTGGCCCTGAATAATAGTTGAGGGCTGCGAAATTGCTCGAAATTAATTTTTCACCGAAACTATCATCTATAAATATAAAAAATCAATTCTTCTCGTATAAAATATAGAAGTTCACATTAGAGTATTAACTATAGTATTTCTTTTTTTACGCATACAAAGGGTATATGGAATAGACTTTCAATTCGTCTATTCATATATATGGATATTTTATGATGATAGACAAAAAGTATTCAAAATAAATTATATTTAAAAAAAATTTTTTTAATTTTGAAAATTTTGCTTCTTTAATTTACAGATATATGTGTAATATTTTAAAAATATAGCTTTATGAATATTGATCTTTGATAATTATACTTCCAGCATTAAAAGATATAAACAAATAGGAGACAACTATTTATAACAGATTGTTAAGAAAAAAATCGTTCAATATTCTGGAAAAACTTTACGAATGAAAATTATTTTTTATGTTAGTACAAACTTATCGGGCTAGTGTGTTGTACTCTTTGAGAAATTATTCAAAAATTAAAAAACGTAAATAAGATTATACTAAATGCAATCGCATGTTATGGAAAAACAGCAAGTAAACAACCTTGAAATGGACATATTTTTTGCTACTGATTATTAAATAGCAATCAACGCTTGGTTATTAACAAAAATTAGCCTAGTCATAAACTGGTAAAGTATTTTTGTTTGTAAACAGTTCAGGAGTACTATTAATAAAATTAAAACAGGATTTATGATCTTGTATTTCTATTGTTAGTTAATAAAATTAACCTGTATATTTTAAAAAAAAAGTAAAATCGTCTATAAAACAAAATTATAACTCCAAACAGTCATTGAATTAATTTAAAAAACATACAAATTAGTAATTATTTATGTACACTCGAGCCGAACATATACGTGTGAAAAATCACATGGCTCTTGCTAAGCTCATTTTTGTTGTTATTACTCTTTTACTTATGAAATACGAGTTTAACAGAAACAATTACGATTTTTACTCTTTCATAATTCATTACTATCCTAACGGCACATGAAATCGGAGTTTCTTCTAATTTGTATCGACGTTTGAACACAAATTTTGTTTCATGGTAAAAAATGAATGATGAATTAATTTAAATAATTTTGCAATAATTAATTAGACTTACGATCATAATAACGTGTGAATCAGTTTTGTGACTAGTGAACAGCGCATTAGAAAACTACATGTTTTCTTCAGAAGGTGCGTTCATTAGGTTGCAAATATAATGAAGCAAGCAAAAAATTAACGTTCGACAAAATTATTGTTGAAGACATTATCATCAGTAATTACAGTTGATTCAAGTTATTAAGCAAACGTAGTATATTAAAAGAAACTTTGATTTTAAAATCATTAAATACATTTCGTAAACATAAATTTTACTTAAGGGCTCAGGACTGGGTTTAAACCTGAAAAAATAATTAAATTTAAATAAAGAAATAAATTTTTTTTCTCCTCAATTTTAATTAAAGAAACTT
>UELX01006406.1:0-10978 GCA_900480035.1 Eupelmus urozonus | reverse complement strand
CACTCGTCTTATTATTAATTCCGCGCTTGCCGTGATGTAATTGCTCTACGGCTGGATATCCTGGATATTGAAAGCGTGCACCGAGAATTATTTTTTAGAGGTTCGAATTAAAGAACGTGTGATAAACAATCTAGTATGTTAGTGTATTGCATATTGATAATAATAATATTTATTAATGACTTATTGCTATTCGGTAATTATTTTACAAAATTTAAAAATTTGTATTTTATTAAAAATTTGCACCAAAATCCATCTCACGTGCTTAAGTAAAACAAGCATGATATCAATACGTATTCTAACTATGTACATCTTGTATATGTAGTTTATAAATGCCAAAGTAAATTAAATTATTATTTATTTTATGACTGAAGTTTATGACAATGACACAAACAAAAATTTTTTATTGCGTAAATATTTACAAAATAAACTGCAGAAGTCATTCTTATACAAATGCAACTATATATGAAATGTATACGTAAAGTCGCCCTAGGCCATTATTCTCTAATAGATTCAAAAGGCCTAAAATAGGTTTTTATTATTTTAGCTCTTTTCCACTGTATTTCTCCTGAATTTTGTGAAATATTTATCTAAAAATACAGATCTTCAATTGTTTTTGGCGGGGTGTGCGATAGCAAAAGTAATCAAATGTCAAAAAAAGTTAACATAAATAGAGAAAATATTTTTTTCTCGCATAACTAATTTAGTACAATTTTGGAAAATTATACAAACCTGATAGATTATTTCCGTAGAGACCTGCGCACCTCTAATTCCAATCCTCGATCCTCAAAGCTTTATCTAAGAAAACTCTTAGTCAAAGCCCGTGCGTTATCTCACACACCTAAGTATTCTGGCCTTAAACCGCGCGAAACGGCCAAGTTAAGTTGCACGCGTCTGAATATAGTTTGAGCAAAGCGTCATGACGCAACGCGCCGAGTTGCCGGAACCTCTCCTTGAACGTTGAAGCAGCGCGAGGTATATGAATTTTGCTCGAGAGAGCGCGTATCTACCTGAGCTTCTGTCTCTTTTTATGCTCATTTCACTTCACCTCTTTCTCTGTCTCTTCCCGTCCCACTCCCTCGCTACATGTATTACTGCGCTCGAGCGAAAGGGCCACTTTTGTGTGTGCGCCGGAGTGGCGGCTGTTCCCCGCGCGAATTGGAGAGTCATAAAGATAAGGGCAAGTGGAATGAATTATTTAATTACGCGCTAGCGGTTACGCTGCGGTGGATGTAAAAATATAACGAGAAGCGAGAACGAAAATTGAACGTATATTAGCGCATGCGAACGGACTTTTTATTAAATTATTTTATTCCATATTACTTTAGCGTTTTGTAAGTTTTAATATAAAATCACAATAACAAAATTAATTAAACCTTGATATCATTAATTTAACAACAGCCACGAACTCGCAAATTAGCAAAGTGTCAACACAACAGGCTCGAATCACAGCTCCCAAAAGATTCGCGGAAACGAGAGCCGGGCTCGCAAAAGCAGCTTCTAACGGCTTAGGCGCGCTCGCGTTTCTCTTTGTCGCGCAAAAAGGGGGCCACGCGAGCTAAATCGCACGAGCCGCGCCGCGAGTCAGCTGTGCGCTCTCGCACTATTTATCTTTCATTCGCGCGGAAAAACTTTGCCCTCCGCCCATTCTCTGCGGCCTGGCCGCGGGGGGCTAAAAAGAAACGCGTGTATGCATAGCGCAGCGGCGTCGAGGTGGAAAAGGCGCGTAAAATGTTTGCCTCCCCCGCACACGCTAAAACTGTGTCCCGCGCGCGCGTGCAACCGCCTGACCTGGCCTGCTCCACTTTGCAGCCGCCTTCGGCTGTTGTTGGACTAACTCGATTTTTTTTAGAACCGCTGGGGGAATCCTACAAATGATGGTTGGAAGAGGCGACAAATAATGGATGGTTCGGGCTTGCGCGTGTCCGGGAAAAAAATGTTTGTGCATTAAGTTATTTATTTTAAAAGTGCGCGGGGATGGTGTGTTTGCGTAGAGATCTCAAATATATACAAGAAAACAAACATATCAAAAAATAATTTATTTCAACACAGAGCTTAACGTATAATAATATTTCAAAAAATCTTAAAGTTAAATATTTTATGCATCAAATAATTTATCTGCAAAAAATAATGTTACATCATCAAAATTATTAATTATTGACTTTGTCGACGCAAAGTGCTACATTATAAAGCTCAAACTTGTTTAACAGTTTTAAGGTTGAACGTTGCCTGGGTACCAATCTCATTACATTACATCCTCTAACAGCGCGTAAGCATAAACTTGCTTCAAATTTCGAAGCAAACTCTACTCCACAATAATGGATCGTCGACAGTCTGCGCTAAATCTGAATTTCCCAGTACAAAAAGGCATAAACAGACGAAATTACGAACCCTTTGACTACGCTCGAGTATCTTACAAGCACTCTCCAAACAGCGACAATAATCGAGTAATAGCGCGTCGAAAATTCGCACCTAATCTTCAAACGTCGACGTTGATCGTCGCGCCATCCAACAACGTCATCCTCTCTCAAAGTATACGAGCATCTTGCTAAGCGTTTCGGGAGGTAAACACATCTTCCGCAAGCCCCCAAGTGTCAAACGCGAGCCTCAATGAGCCAGTGCTGCTGCTGCTCAGCTGCTGGCGCGGAATAAATTGCGCCGTAAGCGTCGAAGAGCAGAGCCGCGTCTTTGAAAAAGAAAAAAAAATGGAGAGAAGAGGCGAGAGTCGAGTGCTTGCGGAGGGAGACGCGAAAAATGCTGGAGAGGTGCTTGAGAGCGAAACAATATCGACGATTGACTTAGGACGGCTGAAAGGTAAGCGCGAGTATACGTGTGTATGTGTATGGGCTCTGAGGAGTATTTATGAAGGTTGTCGCGGGTAATGCGAGGCTATTTTTCTTGGCTTATTGAGGAGAAGGATAAACTTTTGTGTTGTTTGAAAAAATAATTTTGCTGATTGTTTTTATTGTCAATGTAACAGACATAACTCTGATTTTATAGCTGAAATAAACTAATGTGAAGGTAACATTTAATTAACTACGAATTAAATAAACAATTAAACAAAAGTTTATAAAACTACCTAAAACCAGAGATTAGTTCCCAAAATGTTTGTTACATGCTTATCTGGAAACGAAAGGTAAAAGTCAAGACACACGACACGAGCAGCAGCAGCAGCAGCAACAACAAGCGCAAGCCTCGGAGTGAGCATTACTGCTCACTAAACTAGCCTAGCGCAGCAGGCGCGGGAGCAGGCTTATCTTGCGGGCGCTGCTCAACCGGCTGGAAAACGCGTTACCAGTCGCTCGCTTGCTCGCGTTTCACTGTAATTGAATAGATCGGTCTACGCGCGTTGGCTACTCCCGCGCTGGCGCGTTGTCATCGTATACGCGCGGCGCGGCCAAAGAGAGAGAAAAGTCGATAAGCGCCGCTGTTATTCGCGCGCGCCCGAGCGGGCGATCGATCGCTTACAAATCCGGATTATCCGCCGATCGGCGAGACGACCTGCTGTTCGAGCCCGAGGGCCCGGGATTGTTCATAGAGGAGAGTTCGTATCGGAAGGGGCAAATCGTCGGCGAAAATTGAAGCGGGGAGATGGGAATGTGGATAAAACTCGAGGAGAAGTCAGGAATCGATGAGTTTTTAATGTGGATAGTTGTCTGACTGCTTGGTGAATGATGCAATGGATGCAAAAGTATTTAGAAGAAATAAAAACTGAATACTTATCTTGCGTGTCTCACCACACCTTGCCTTTTCTACTTAACACGTTTTCACAATTTGCTCGATAAATTATGCATTAGCTGAATTTAACATTCTTTCATGTTTTTTTATAGAATCAAAGCATGCTATATAATTATTTTTTATTTTTATACATATAAGATGTTATGCAATAAAATATTGTAATATTAAATAGTTTTATAATTAATTTTCATAGACACCATGAATACATTGAAATGAAATTATTAGTTTTCCAAAAAGTTTAAATGATAATGACTGCTGCCTGCTAGAGAAAAGACTAAAAATAAAGAAATTTCTATATTACCTGTTTTCTAAAATAATTGGTTATGTCCATTATTCGTGTTTTCGAAAAATTGATGTTTCGATATTTAGCGTGCATCTGAGATTGGAGGAAATGACTTAAAATCTGATAATTAATTTATTATCGCACTAAAAAAATGTTAGTTCAATGATTATTCTATCTTTAATGCAAAAGATAAACTATGTCAGATAGCACCTGTTATAATACAAGCGCAGTCTCGGTTATGAAGTTATTAAAACATTGCATTTTTATACTTATTATCTAATACATTATATTATTAATATAGATATAGATATGAGCGCAATCAGCATTCAGTTCAAGTGCACTCACATTCTTTACTCTGAATCCACCAAAACAGTGCTTAAATTTAAAAAATATCCAAAAACAACCAATCACAGCTAAACGCTAGTGGATAGTAAAGAGTAGACACAAAGCCGCGCAAGCGAGCGTAGAATGGAAGGGGAAATTTCCGCACCCGTATAGGTATAAAGCGGTTTCGATCCGACGAGTCGTGCACTTGAGCGCTTAATGACCTCTCGATATACGCCTATGTATATGCAGCGTAACCAGCTTGCCGTTGTTTTCCATTCGCAGCTAAATTAACAGAAATTAGTGGCGATTCAGCTGCGAACAGAAAGAAATGATTGCTCCATTATGCATCTTCAAAACAAGAAAAAATAAACGAACTCACGCTTATTGTTAATACAGCAAGCCACATAGTAGTGTTAAGCTAGCTTTCGTAAAACTTGGAAGTATAATATAACATGTGCGAGCGGCCGGCTCGTCCCTTTTACTTCGGTTGCGTGATTGACGCAGCTTAATTGAAATACGCTCTGTTCGATTAGAGGCTGCAGTGAGCAAGCGCGTGCGGAACGATATACCGAATAATCGCGTTGCGCGAGGACGGAGAGTGAGGCGACCTTAAATTACTCCAGACTGAAACTTTTGTCGAAGTTATATAGCGCCAGCGCGAGCTTTGAACGATCGATTTTGAACTTGGGTAGGATTACAGCCGACCCTTCAACAATTTCCGTGCATAATTCTTCCCTCGTCCCTCTTTCAATAATAAAAGTGTATGATTTAAAAAAAAATTTTTTTTCAAGATTTGAAAGTAGTTGAAGATTTTTCAATTATGGTGAAACCAAAGTAAAAGTCAATATTTCTCACACTGAAGCCCCCAAAAATTCTTTTTATTTTATTGTATATTTGTGTCTTTTTATTAAGAAACTACTTTGCGTGCGCATAGCTCTGTTTACGCAAACCAGGCAATTTTTTGCTTGACTTTATGTAACATAAGTATTTCTATCATTAAATTTTCTTTATTAATTACTTTAATTATTATGTGAAAAACTAATTTTGATAGTTTATGTACTTTAAGTAAAATAAATTTATGTATAATCAATTCGATGTATAATTCTTTCACTTAAAATTCTTTAAAATATAATTACATATTTTGGTATTTCTTGAAGAGTAAGACTACGATGCTCAAATATATACAAATTGATACACAATTTCACTCTTTTTTAAATTGTAGCTCTTTAATTGTTATATTTGCTACTATTGCATCTTTTATAGATTATCAACTCACAGATAAATATAAATATTGAAATTAAGTATGGTGTTACAAAAAACATCATGAATCCTGTTTTGAGTTTATTATCAATAATCTCTGTACTGTTATGTTTCCCAACTTTTTTTATAACCATTGAATTTTTTGTCCAGTAATCTACTAATCCAGATTCTACGAATTTATTTAAAATAGCCTCAAATTTTTCGATAAACGGCGAAGCTCTTTCGTACAAAAAAGCTCTGCTACCATCATACATAAAAGGGTTAGCAATTTTCATTAGTTGACCACCACCAGTTGTTCTATAATACCTAACAGCAAAATGGGCATTATTTTCAAATGCTAAGCAAATAGAAGGCTGTCCACTTACTGTTGCTTCATAGCATGTGTTTATTTTTCTTAATAATTTAGTAACATTTTTTAATTTTAAAATAATATTTCCTTCACGTGTAAATGCTATCTTTGAAGTAATGTCTCTGCTTACATAAATAGGTAACTTTGATTCATAAATTTCTTCAAAAGTATCGAAACGTTTTTCCTTGACTAATAATTTTATACCAGCTAAGGTTTCTATCAGATTTGTAGAATACTTCATTGATAATAAAATCAATACAAAACATAGACTTCTATTTTTTAATGATAAAGGTATGATTTTGAGAGATACACCGATCAAAATTCGGAATATTGTAAAAATATTCCAAAATTTTTTTGAAAGTTTAAAAATATGGATTAGCAAAAAGGAAAATAACATAATTGTAATAAAGTCTAATACTGCTTTTAAAACAATTGGTGGGACATCTGTTGTAGAATATTTCAAAATTGGAACCACAAAAACTATTTTGCCTGTATTGAGGTGTCCACCGATTATAATTCGATTTTCGTTCACGTATTGAATTATCAGACATGGTACAAGGAACATATTACATTCATTTTTATCCAAATTGTCAAGTATAAAATCTTTAATTCCAATGGATGATGTTTTATTGTAGACTTTGAAACTTAAACTGGCATTAACATGGGATATTAGAGCATGAACAATATCCGATTCTAAATATATTACATCTAACTTATTTGTGTCACCTCTTATTAGTTTTATGTTTGGTGGAAAATCAAATACAGGTGTTATTATTGGATATTTATAAAAATTGCTTAACTTGTCAGGAAACAGTTTTATTTCCTTAGAATTTATCGCATCAATATATTGTTTCTCAATTCTATTTATGAATGGATTATAATTTAGTATCAAAAAGTAATTATCTATAATTAAAATAGAAAAATCAAGAAATTTTAATTTCCACGTATATTGAAATAAAGTTTCCAAATTATTTTTATGGATTAGATTACTATTGTTTACATTATTGCCAAAAATTAAAAGTAAACACTTGGGTCTTGCAGGTAGAGGCGCAAGGTGAGTGAATAAATTTAGTGTGTCTTTCAAGCATAATACATTTTTTTCATTAATTTCTCGATCTTGTAAAATGATGTACAGTACACGGGCTGCTCGTGGATTTTTATGAATATTTAAATATAATGATTTATTATTACCAAACATTTCAAATCTGTTACAGTTAATGAAAATAGTAGGAAAAGTATTTATTATTTTATGCAAAAAATCATTTCGTTCACTAATTTTTTTCACTATTTTATCTTGAGTAAATAAAGTAACTTGATATGGATAAAGTTCTTGCATAATTTTTTCAACCAATAAATTTACCCATTTTTCAGAAAGAACTAATTGATTAAGATATGAAATGGCAACAAGTATCCAAAGCATATTTGAAAGATGATTTTGGTAACAACATTAACTTTTTAGAAATAAATAATTTTTCATTACTTTATGCAAATTTGTATATAATATTAGCAGCATTTCATCTAATATTCTTTTTAATTCATTATTTATGCTTCATTTGTTACAAAACAAAATTCCGTATTTAAAAGTTCTACACAATAGAAATGAAAACAAAAATGTACTACAAGTTCTTCATTGGCTTATAAATTGTTAAAATGATGACATTTTGACATATATTAAAAAAAGTGTATTTGCGCCTTCAAATTACTAGTTCTTAAAATCGAAGTAGGTTTTACAAAAAGTAAATAAGTAATATAATTTTACAAAAAGTATGTTATTTTCTCTTTCTCCCTTTTTTTCTCTTCTTCTCTCTTTTCCTCTCTTCTTCTCTCTTTGACATAACTTTATAAGTTTCTACCTTTTTAAGGAAATTTCTGAAAAAAACGTGTTAAAAAATCGAATGCATTATCGATGGCTTAAAATGCAAATAGTTAGCTAAAAAAATACTTTGAAAAATACTTAGTCGCAAACATAAAATCGACTATTCGCTTAAATTTTTCGTTGCTATATCGAAATTTTGTTGCTACAACAAAAAAAATCATTTACACGAACTAGATAAATAGAATGCCTGACGCGGTTGCGTAAGGATCGTCGGAAAATGGGTATTACGTACGTCTCGAGAGAGGATTTCGTTTAGTCAGAAAAAAGTAAACATGTGAATAAAAAAAATATTTATGCACACACACACACACACACACGCACACAAAATGTACACTTCAACTTTGATTTAAAAAACTGAGCCAAAGACTAAGACTATTTTCGCATCGAAACTTCTAAAGCGTAATTTAAACAACTTCATTATTGTGAGCTCTTTCTTTTTTTAAAGCACGATTCTAGGCTTCCTTAACGCACTCGTCCTTTCTGTACTTCACTTGCGAGTCTCGAGCCATTTACTCGCGAGCATCATTAGTCAACGTTATATACAAAAAGTGTGAATGCAAACCTGCGATGGTGCGTTTGTACAGAGTGTCCGTATGAGTGTGCGTTTCGTGCGAAAATGTGCATGTGTTCATATAATACATGATATGTATAAAACCTCTAATGCCAGCCTCCCTGCAAGTATGCATACAGGTGCGTAAAAATG
Source organism: Eupelmus urozonus (assembly GCA_900480035.1). NCBI lineage: Eukaryota > Metazoa > Arthropoda > Insecta > Hymenoptera > Eupelmidae > Eupelmus > Eupelmus urozonus. The sequence goes on along the minus strand of UELX01006406.1, from coordinate 2,445 downwards.
TACGTGCATGCAGATTTGCACGTATATCTGAATTTGTACAAATAATTTTTTCCTAAGTATACGAGCTTTACCTACGTGTACAAAAGAATACACTTTTCAATTATAGCAACATGAGTATGTAGCTTGACTGGACGTTTGATCATTTGTGCTTGTATAAGTATTCATGGATATGCGGATACGTACATAAACCGTACGTGAGTCTTATATATACACAGCAGCGAGTAAACCATCCCTTGACTAGGAAGCAGACCTCCGCTTCCTCTCTGCATCTCAGTCTTGCTTCGCGCCGGCGGAAGACCGCAGATTAGTGTGAAAAATGACCAGCGAAATTGCCCTCTGTATTCTTAATGCCTCTCGCGCTAATTACCCATGGGGATTTTTCTCTCTTTCCCTCCCTCTGCCCTCGCTCTTATTGTTTTTCCAGGTCCTGCGGCGGACCGCTGTCCTCCTCTTTGTCGCGTTAAGCATTTCCAGCGCGCGACCGCAGTTCTCCCCCCCCCCCCTGCTCTCTTGACTTGATCCCGAAGGACGCGAAAGCCTCATGAAGGAGAGAAGCCGATGGACACAAGCCGTGAGATGAAAAGCCCAGCGAATGCGTAAGCGAGCTGAGAGGAAAAATTGCGAAGCTTGAAAGCTGCGGCTTCTGTAGAAAGGTAATATTGCGGGGGTTCTTTATTTTCTTGCGATTTAGCTGGCGACGTGTCATTATTCTGTTTAATTTTGTGCTGCTCTTGAGAGAAACAGCAGTTTGTTTATAATAAACTAAGAGAAAGATTTATGATAATGGTAGCTATTTTATTGTTTGTACTATAAAAGTTAATTTGTTAAGATGTTATTTTTTTTATATTCTATGCATTTCCTTTAATACAAATTATTATGAAAAAATTAAGGTTAATGAAACTTTATAAGATAAAAACAATAATGCTTTAATGAAAATGTTAACAAATTTCTTGCTGGATTTTCATTAAGTTACCTTTGACATAATGGCTCTCATCTATAAGGATTCTACGAGATCATAAAAGTTTTTTATTCTGTTGTAACGTGACGTAACGCTCATTTTAAATCTTTATATCCTTGCAAATAATTAGCAAATCGTTAAAAGAAAAACTACATGTCTAATATCTTTTGAAAATCTACAAACTGGAACTAATGGAATTTTTCATGCAAAATGCTAATTAAAAATGATAATAGATATAAAAGAAAATGTTCAGAATAAATATTATATTATAAATTTAGAATTTCATAATAAAAGAACGAAATAATACTTACTTCTAGAAGCTCACTTTATTCGAAAAATGTCTGTTTGAAAATTTTTTAGTTTTTATTAAACAAAAATAATGTTAAAAAAGATCTTAAAACAATTTTTGTTCTGCAATTTATTAAAATAAAATTTAATATTATAATTTCATATTGATAAATATTTTTGGATCAAACGGAACCACGATTTGTAGAAGTACTTTTACAACATAAAATATATTATCGATTTTTTGAAAAGACATTCTGAAATCCTATCTAGTTTCCAGTGAATTCTCAAGTGTCACGAGGCAGTAGCAGCTACCCAGCCAAACAACTCGGAACAGAGATACTGGTATAAGTGCTCAAGAATACGCTGAAGAGCCTTGAACTCCATCCTCACCTCTTTTCCAGTTTTCCCTGCTTATCTTTTCAATTTTTTTTCATTTTTGGCAGCGCTAGCTCTGCTCTCTGTGGTCCTTTGCGGTCTCGCCAGGGGAAAAGGTCTTGAAACAATATTTAAACGCCTTGGCATGAATATGCAGTGGGTATGTTTGAATAAGATCTGAGGAATTAATAATATAATTGTAATTAGAAGGTATTTAGACGTTTGGAATAATAATTTAAATCGAGGCTGTCTAACAAAAAGATTGTAGAGAGAATAATAATTCACATGTTTCAAAAATATTTTCTTTTCACCTATCGATTAGTCGCATTGCTCCGGAAGCTAAGATGCATACTATATTTATTTATCAAATCTAAATGAAATGAAAGCTTAAAATGTTTAGTACTATTTTCTTATATTTCTAAGAAAAAATATGAATTCAACGAAAGATTCTCAACGATACTCCAGGCTATGCTGCTTCGAATGACTTTCGGAATGCTTTAAAGTCAATCTTTACTTTTAGTAAACCGAAGTTACGTTCTCAACGAAGTTAATATTTGTTCTTCATTGTAAGTGGAAATTCTCTTCAAGTTAATAAAGATTGACTTTGAAGGAATTAGACTTTGTTACAGAAATAATACATCTTATTTACAATTATTACAGATTAAAGTGTAATAGATAAAAATTAGGATTTTTGTTATTCTATTAAATAATATTGAATTTCTTTTAACAGCAAATTATTTATGATGAAGCTATTACAAATAAATCTTATGTATTAAAAAAAAAAAAAAAAAAAAAAAAAATTAAATTACGGTAAAGTAATAGAC
>UELX01006405.1:0-10978 GCA_900480035.1 Eupelmus urozonus | reverse complement strand
ATCATTTTGTATTCAAGTTGTATACAACTGGTTGTATACAGTTTGAATACAATTTGTATCAAGTCTTTTTACGTGGGCATAAATAAGAGTTAGTTTTTTACGGGTTATATATATTTTTATCTTTTGAAGTAAATATTTATAATCAGCTGTTAATAAGTATGCATTAAAAATAAAAATATATCTAGATCAACCGCACTTATAAATCTGATCCATAGTTTTCACGCACATCAGATTCACCTGACGCTCTCCCGATGTCGGCAGTCGGATCTAAACTTCTAACAGACAGGCAATGACACTATAAAGTGGCTTGCTGGTTGCATACGAGCATTTGTTCGGTGAAAAAGGCTCGGATACGTGTCCGCCATTCGTAAGCGCTGATGCAACAGCTGCCTACAAAAGATGACTGATGTAAAAGCTTTACAGCCGTCTTTCGTATTAGCTCGAAAGCCGATGGCTTGGATACGGACTCGAGATGATGGGATTGTTTTTGTCGAGCTGGAGTAGTGATATGGTTTTTAAATTTATGTTTTTGCTTAGTAAGCTATTAAAGCTCGCGTAATTAGCGTTTCTTTTATTTTAGAAGAATGCTAATTACGCTTAAGTGGTTTATTTTAGTAATTAGCTGTGTAAAACATTAGCCGGGAAGCTTGACAAAACGTTCTCGAAATACTTTGTGACGGGCCATTGCCTTGGATGACTAAGCTTTAAGATTCCGCGGGTTTAGGAAGAAAGGCTGTAATTGCTGACATTTTCTACTACAAAGTCTTATCCTCGATTAAAAGTTGTGAAAGAAATGGGTTCTTACTGATTGAGCTGAGTTCTTCAAGCGGTGTAACTTTTTATTTCAGATTACGGATGAAACGAATGTCGTTAATTTTTTTCTCAAAATTCCTTAAAAACTCAAGGTACAAATGAAAAAATCAATAGAAAATTAGAAAATAATAAGAATAATTTAATTAATAATTTTTTTTATTTTTCTTTATCGAATGTTAACTAATCAATATCAACGGTTGGATATAACTTTCTTAGTACAGTTCCCCAAAATTCTCCCTTTACAAGATTCTATACATCAAACTTATTTAATAGCATTCATTCTAACAAAAAAGTGAGTCAGCAGTATATATCTTCCGAAATCGACATAGAGCTCATTCAATTTGCACAATCACTAATAAAACAAAAAAGAAGAGAAGTGAAACTTGAATTTGAGTGCGAGACTTGTGTAATTTGTTCATGATAATGAACTATGCTCGGCGTGCGAAACTGAATTCCCAAACGTGTTCGCTGCTGAGTCATAGTTTAATAGTATGTATATTGCTTAAGTCTCTTTGCGAAAAGAGGGATGTAGCTAGACGACGAAAATGTTGCTGGCTTTTTCCTTCCTAATAACAAATTCTGTTTCTTAACACACAATTTCTTGTTTTATATTATTATTTTTTATTTCTACTTATCTAAATATTAAAGTTATATGTTTTTACTAACGTAAACTATATTTTAAAGTAATTTATTTTACAAAGTCATAAAAAATATGCAAAATTTATAAGCTTTGATATACACAAGATTTTCAAATTTGGACCATTTTTATTCTATTATAAGTCTATTTTAAAAATTTACGTCATTTCGATGTCAGATTATGCAAGTCACATACTGATTGAATTTTCTCCCTCTTTGTCTCGATCAACCTAAAAACGAGCCTTGATAACAAATTCGGCCGGGCCAAGAGGACACAATGCCAAAACAATCACAGTTCATCTCCTTTACAGAACCTCCCCTACTTTCCTAAAAGCTCGGCCACAAAAAAAAATCCTAGAATCTTGGCTCCTTCATAGATAAAACGTCCCTATGCATACACACAAGCTAATCCGGATCTCATTTCCTCGGTGACTTAATAATCAGTAAGAGGATTTTAAGCAGTTTGCCCTCTCTCCCAGAAGGTCCCGATCGAGATCTTTGAAAAATGTCGTCAAGCGTTATCGCAGGCCTGGTATTCCAGCTGGCACGTAGTCAGCAGCCATTGACGTATGGGCGAGCTTAGATTCTTTTTTAGTCGAGCCAAGAGATGCTATAAAAGTCGGGAAGTAGCCGCGAGGGCTCACATGTGCGCCCGCAAAGCGGAGAGAACGTGACCCAACGGGAGAGCCGAGCGCGCGATTCGAGAAGTGCATAAATCGCTCGATTAGTTTTCGAGAGAGCCGCTGCCCAAGATTTTACGCTTTATTCCTTTATCGCGCCGGCATTACCCGACGCGAAGAGCCTTTTAACGCTCGAGACGTTTTTATGAGCCACGTGATCAGTACGCAGACATTTTTTTACCCGAGATTTGTACGTTTTATCAGTGGAAATGTTAGGGTATAAATTTGGTCGAATTATAACTGATATGGGGTGATCGATTAGCTGTAAATCTTAAAGTGAGTGATATTAAATGATAGAAAAGAAAGTATTTGCAAGTTTTTGATTGACTTTTTATTTTTTTGGAAAATAATTTTCTTATTTCATTTCGTTTTTAGCCAAAGTGTCATTGCATTTAACACATGTAAATCTTGTTGAAAAGTTGTGATATTTAATTAAATTTAAATAAACAAGTACAAAATAAGTAGACCACTTTTTGGAGCACTCAAAAACTTGTTAGCGAATTAGATTATCTGCATTGTATGTGTGCGAGAAGACTAAACAAGGTTTTAAAGCATTGCATTCAGCTTATGCGATTAAAATGATGTTACGCGCTAAAGTAGCTACTAAATTCACGACTGGATACATTACGAGTCCTCTCGAAGTTACTCCTCCCGGCATCAAATTACCAGAGTTCCGCGCGCGTAAAGTGCATTGTACTTAAGCAGAGAGATACCTTCAAACTCAGCAAATTGTTCAACAGGATACAAAGTCATATCTCAGTTTCGCTGATAATAATTGCCTTTCTTATTATGAAACACAACTAAAATTTCGCTTCGTTCTCTTTTAATTCAAACAACTAAAAGTACATCGTTATAAACTCGCAAATGTCAACTGTCAAAGTAGTCTAGGGAAAAAATGTTATTTTGTTTGTTTGTTTTTAATAGAATTTATTCAATCGTTGTTTAAAGTTTGTAAATCGCAAAAGTGAAGAGTAAAAAAGGAACGTATCTGTTCAAATAAAGATATTACTTTACAAAAATAATACTCGATATTGATTAAATATACTTCACGTTGTTATCCAATAAATTGAAATAAAGAGTTTGGGGATAAAAATCAGCTATACGTACCTCATTAAAGCTGTATACACTAAAAGCTGCATTTGTAAATAATTTTAAGTTAGCTTGACAGCCGGAGTGACAAAGCAAACTGAGTACATGTATCATTAATTAATTTATACCGAAGTTAATAAAATATTGCACATAATTTGGCCTTCGAACGACCGTGTATTAATATAATGTTTATCTTCGTCTCTCGTAACGTTATTGTGTTTATTTAAACAAGCAAATTTACACCTTACCACTGAACGAATGTTCATAAATTTTAATCAGATGATATTTTGGATTGTTTCATTTCAGGTTTAAAGAGATAATTATTAACGAAGCTGATATGACAAAAAATTTATTTATAAAAATTAAAGAATTTATGCACGCTTTTGCAATCAGACGTTTATTTTAATTTTCATTTTTATATGTATGAAAATTAAATTTGATGTATATTAATGAGCTTGGAACAAACATTGTGCTAAAATAATAAAAGTTACAAGTTTTTAAATGAATTAATGATTAAAAATCAACAGCACGAACTAATCAAAATTCTTTGAAATATGTAATTTTAGCTTTAAAATTAAAGATGTAAAAGCATAAAAATAGGATCTATTTTTTCTCGAAAACTAGCTTTCGTATATCAGCATGTATTTTTTGAAAAAAGAAAAAAAAAGGAAAAAACTCTATCGTGAACGGTCGGAAGCTCAGAAGCAAGATATCAATTATCGCGGCTGTTTGTCTGGCCCTTTACCCGCCGCGCCTTCGTTATCTTGCGCACACAACGGGGGGAAAGATGGTAAACCGACGGCTCGTCGACGGCGTCGTCCCACTTACGGTCTCTCTCTCTCACTCTCGGCTGTCTCTGTCTTTCTCTCTGAATCCCCGTCTCTCGCGTTGAGCGGACGTAGTTGAGACATCTAGACAGAGACGCGCGAATACACACACACACACACACATTTGTATGCATGTAGATGGCTATAAAGACGCAAATTCACGTACTGTTGAGAGAAGCAGTGGGCTAAGCGCTAAACAGCCCGAAAACTCGCACAATAGAATAATAAACTAATGTATATAGACATAATTTAGCTCGGCAAGTAGGCGAGAGTAGTAGGAGAGAGCTGCCGCTCTAGCGAAAGTAAAATAAACGTTCGGTGCAGCGTAGAGAGCTAGTCGAGCAGAGCAGCGAAGCGTAAAAGGCCGCAGTGGAGATAGGCATAACTAAACTGACCAGCGCAGCAGTGCGCTATCTCGGATTCTTGAGTGCTATGAATCTAGTGGCCGCTAGCCAAAGATGCAAAGCGGGCAGGTGTAAGCGCTAATTGTCGGCCATTCCGAATATAGCGCGCGACGCGAGCTTGCAAGCTTTCTCTCCTTCCCCCCCCCCCACTACTACCGCTTTTCTTTCCTACATTTTGGCCTCGCTTTAATCAACGGGCTACCGGCCCTCTAACGACCGGTTGAGCCGACCTCTTGCGCCGTGTTAATTAACCCCTTGAAGATTACGAACGAGCTTCCCTCGCACTACTGCCGCCACCGCTGGAAGAACGTAGCTTCTGCTGGCCGAATCTAGCGAGCGACTACATACGCTGCTGCCGCTGCTGTCGTTAGCGGCTTGCTGAGCTGGCTGCGCGCAAGCTCGGGAGTGAAAAGTTACGCGCCCTGCATGTTTGCGGCTGCATTGCTGAGAGGCTTAGTCCGCTGCTGATCCAAGACCGAGAGCTATTTTTCTCCCGGCTGGCTTTCTTTTTGGCTGTTGCTGTTTCGAGACGGTATTTAAGGGCTCAGAGAATTTTTTATTGGCAGACGTTTTTGCAGGGGTTTTTGTAAAAAAGCTGGGAAACTTTTGACGAAAATTTGGTCGGGCGGAAAGTTGTTTTTTATTTTTCGTCTTGAAGCTATTGAGGCTGGCCGAGCCTTGAGCTTTGACACTCTCGGTCTAATTAAAGAACTGCAGCTTTAAAATTGAAAATTTTTCAACAAAAGGCACTATTTACAATGCTCACAGAAGTGGAACGCTCAAATTTTAATTTTCGTTTTTGGCAATTCATTTTGGCATTTATGCGCTCTTGTGCGCGGGAACAAAACTTCCATGTTCCGGTGCACTTTATTCGACTGCCGACACGTGAAATTAGAGAAAAACGTTCTCACATACAAAAGAAGTATCTAAAAACGTCGAAATTATTGATTGTCAGTTAGAGCCGCACAAAGAAAGATTAACGATCCGCGGCAGAAATCAGCCGATAACTTTTTAACCTCTTTGTCCATTCGTCATCTATTATTCGCTCCACGGCTCATTCTGCCCGCACGCGAAGCGTCTATTTCTCTCGCTATTTGTCATGCAAAGATTCAAAGCGCGCGGAAAAGCGAGGAAAATAAAAGCAGCGGATAGAGAGCGAGGCGGAGCAAGAAAAAGCTTTGCCGCGCAAGCTCACCGGGGGCTGAATTGACGTATCGAGTTATTCGAGCTTGCGCGGCGTGACTGTTTGTATTTTCGAAGACGAGCCGATCGAATTTGCACGATCGCCGCTTGCCACCGCAAAATCGAGGCGTGTTAATGCAAACAGTGCAGCGCGCATCGGGCCTGAATTGCAGGCACGCGCCTGCTTCTCTCGGTACATATAGGCCGGCCTCTGTGCTCCAATTACGCAGGGCTGCTCTCTCTCTCTCCCAGCTCTCTCGTTGATCGAGCGGGGATGGCTGCATCTAAGCGCGGCTCAATTGTGTTATGCTGTTGCTGCAAAGTGCCAGGGCTTCTTTCAAGCTCGATTGCTCGATTATTATCGTCGATTTCATTTACGATCATTAGTTATGATTGAGTTATTTTGATATTCTGTTTAAATGTTTTTGTACTGTTGTTGTTTATAAAAGTGTTTAGTCTATTTTTATGGCAAAGTCAGTTATAGTTTATCTTATTATATATGTAAGTCCAATGGACAAACTAAACTTTCATACTACATCTCAAGGCCGGAAGAACAAACATTGCCATCTCATATTTTGCAAGTTTAATTGCTCTTGCGAACTAATCGGCGGTCAGGAAAATTCATCAAGCCGCACGCACGTCGCGGAGAGAGAGATAGAGAGAGAGCCTTGCTAGATCATCTCTTGGAAAAGCCAAGGCAAAAAAAGGGAATAAATAAATCGAGTTAGCGCCGGCAGCACGAAGCAAACATGTTTGCCTATCTTGTTGGAGGAATCTCTGGAAAAGGCCCTTGGCAAACGAGGAAGTCTCGAGCCCTCGCGCGGGAGAGATAGCTCGGCAATTTATTGTCCACCGAGGGAAAATATAGCCAGCCCGTGTTGTGTGTAGGCTTGAGTGCGCGTGTCATTCTTCTCCCTTCCTCTTCTCTCTATACATGTGTGTCTCTCTCCTCTCTCTCTGTGTGGCTGAATACTTCCGCTCGGCTGGAATCCGACCTCGAAATTTTGGCTCCGTCTCTTAGCGGCCTACCGAATGATCGATCGATCGTCTGAGAGTATAGACGAGACGCTCTCTCTTTTTTTTTTCTTAGCTTCTGTGAAAATGCGAATGGATTGTAGCGCCGTGTCGGGCTAAGCTATCTTTCTCAGTGAAAGGAGCTTGCGGAGCGACACGACGTTTTACTGCTTCTCTACCTATTTATTTGCTGCTGCCGGCGCGGATGCTATTGTGGTTATCTCCTTACATGCATAGCTTGTTTCGCCAGATTTATCTGGGCAAAAAATGTCTGTACGTTTAAAATATATTTAGCAAATAAAACTTTCCGCGCTCTCGCGAAACGCAAGAAGATATGAAATGCATTGGCAAACGATTCGAGAGCAGAAATTTCTCGTCACGCAAGACATTAAAGCCCGGTAACTTTAAAAACAAGTAGAACAAACCGAGATCAGCCGGTAAAAAATCCTTCCAACTCCATCTGCCACGAAGCAATTGACCTTTTTCCGGCCCTGCCTCGGCTCTATAAAAGTGAGAGCGCAGCTGATGCCCGCGCGTCGAGCTTGCGAGCGGGGAAAAAAGCTCGGATGTATCGCGACGAAGTTCGTCCCCTTGATATTTTGGTAAGCGAAAATTACTCGTGCGCGAGAGGGGCAATCGAAAAAACGGCGCCGCTTACCTCTGGCTCGCTTCCAAATCGCGCGCGAAGCCGCGATAAATCTGAGCGCGCCGAGCCGGACAACGGGCTCTGCCCAGCCGGATCACTCGCCGAGTTTATTTTGACGCGTGCGCGCGGAGACGGAAATTATCGCTAGAATGGCTCTCACGGCCGGGCTCTCTCTCTCTCTTCTCGTTGCCGATATTTTTTTTGTGCGCGGCAAAAAATTATAGTGCCGAGCTTTTTATTGGCCCGGGCGTTTTTGCACTTGGCTAATTGCTATGGCCCTTGGACATTCGGTTATTTTAAGTTTAATTGGTTCTAATTGATTGATTAATTTAGATTTATTCGCTTATATAGTTAATTGCATGTATATTTCTGATATTGTCGTGTTTTGTTGAAGTCTCTAATACAAATGAGACTTCTATTTAGGAATATCGTTTTTACAAGATTTAAAAAAAAAATGTTCGCCATGAAAATAAAAGTTGCTGGGATCTTCTTAATCGAACTTTCGCTAATTGATCTCCCATCATTTCCAAGCTACTTAGCCTGTCTGAAGCAAGACTTTCGGCTCGTCGACTGCAGATTCTTATCTGCGCTGACTCATGCGTCTTCCTCGCCTTCCCCTCGGCTTTCCAGATATATAGAACAAGTGGTATCAGCGGACCTCCTCTGTCTCGTTCTCTCACAGAGAGAATCGTTTATAAATTGACACCGGTGAAGGGAAATTCATCAAGACTTTTCCGCAAATAAAGCGGGCCTTGAGAGGAGAAATCAAGAGGACAGAGAGGGAGGACTGGGGGGCGGAGCAGAAAGTTTAAAAATCTCTTTATCCGGTCTTCAGCGAGTCGAGCGAGAAGCAAAAAGACGATGAACGTTCGAGAGAATGAGGAAAGCCCCTCGAGTCGGCGGGCTTTCTTATCTGAGGGTAGCGGCCGCCGAGACCGAAGTATACCTACTCGTGACCTCCTTGTGTAGACTTACAATAGTTTGGGCGACTTCGCCGAGCGCTCGAGAGCCTCAGATAAATAGTTGTTTCAGGAAGCGATGGCGCGTGGCGACGCTTACGCTCCTGGAATTTCAGATGGTTAAGATGTTTCCCGTAGCGTTTTCTAATAAAGACATAGAAATTATGTTTACTCAATTTTTCTTAATATTTTATAATTTATCTTTTTGTAAAAACATCTTTATTTTATATGTCGTATGATATTTTCTAATCTCTAATCGAACCTATTGTCTTCATGCAGTAAAAGATAAAAGTGTGAGAGCTGCAGACAGTCCAGTTTTCGTAACGTAATTTCAATTGTTCTATATAGGAAAAAACTTAAAAGTCTATGAAAGAAATAAAGCTTTATTTGTTTTTCATTAAAATCTTTTGTTCAGATCCGAGGCCTATTTGACGCTTCTGTCGCTAATGTTCACTAGAATCTAATAGGAAAGCCCGCTGGTTGGGATAATTTCCGTAGCCGGACAACATCTCACTCCAATACAAGCACTCATTGTTAGCCGTCGTGTGCCGAATTGCCGAATCTAGTTCAACCTAGGGGCGCTTAGCCAAAATCTGGCACCAGACTGACTTTTGCGCATACGTTCATTTATACCTGCTGGTAGTAGTCGCGATAACGCGCAATAGAAAAGTTAAATTGAGTATTTATAACAATTTTTTATAGCTTTTAAAAAACATGATGTATACTGACGCAATTTTGACTGTCAAAGCTTATTAAAATTATATCATTAAAGTCTTAACAGTTTTTCCAGTAAATTGTCAAGTATTGCTTCAATTACTTTTGTAGCCAACCAGCCCTCAGTCATATCCTATGAATTCATCTATAAGATGGTATCATATCTTTATCAAAATGAAAAAAGATGAATTTGCGCTGATAACTTTTAACAATGACAAGAAAGATCATTAACATTTAAAAACAAGTAAATGATCTGACAGTTTGGTTTTCTGTAAGTAGGGAAGTTTATCGATTGTTAAAAGATTTGTAAGAACAAGTTTTGAATTTCTCGCTCAAATTTCTATCTTTGATTCTTTCCCTGTTCTCTTTAACTTTCACCGCTTTAACCTCGATAATTCACTCAGGCTTAAAAATACCTTTTCTAATTTTAAAAGTATTTTAATTACTGAAACAATTTTTATTCGAATGAATTTCATTTAAATTTAATTACTTTTGTTTTTTTTCACTTCTAATTTGCGTTTGAAGATAGTTTACGTTTGGATAATGCTTTTATTTATGAAATTTACACGAATTCACGTGCATTATTAATTAAATACACATTATTGATTGTTTGTATTATCGTTCCTATAACCACGTATTAAATTTACACAATTACCTGTATTCAGTTCACACATACAGAATTTCTGTTTAATTTAAAGGTATCTAAGTTTTTCGAAATTAGTAATTACAAAAAAAAGGTATTTAGATATACAATTGTACATTATAATATCTGGATTTTGACTAAAACAATTTTCAAATACTAATAAATCTCGCAAATCGTACTAATGAATATGAAAAATAGTATCCATTTTCACGCATCAAGAGCATCTGAAATATCCTTTCATCAATTCAACCGATAAAAATCAATTGCGATGGCCTACTCTCAACGCATTCGAAGAAGCCGGGCAAGTAGTTTCGCAAAGAAAAAACTTTGCGTTTACCGAGCCAATAAAAAAGCCTTTGGAAATAAAACGTTCCTGCTTCTTTTCGCCCTTCTTAAAACTCCGGCGAACTTTCGCCAAGTTTCACCGCGGTCCCCGGCTCCTAGAATCACGGGCCACTATACAATCGCGGTCAATGCTATGCGTGTCGCCGAGGATAACGCGATTAAGCCCGTCAAGTACTTCGTTATAGGCAGAGGATCTATCCACGGCGCGCGACGTCTTGTGCGCACGACCGCAGCGACTAATCACCGCTCTGCCAGAGTTTGCACCCACTACATCTCGTTAACACAGGCTCCACAATCAAGAGTACACTGTTCCTGTTAAAGACTTACGCTTGGCAATTGACTTGAGGGGAAAAAACGTTGCTAAACTTTATTTGATTAGTTTGGTTTTAAAGACGCTTTTGAGTTGAGTTATTGAGGGGACGTGATGGCCCTTTGCACGCTAATAGGGCGGCCGGCTATGTGTTGCTGTGGGTATATAGGTATATGTGCCCTTATTGCGGGGCTGAAGCGATTTAATTGGGCGAAACGACGGCTAGACACGGCGCGAATCTCGCTCCCTTTGTGGTTTTAGTGCATGGCAAATTTCGACCCTTTGTTGAAGATCTGGGTTAGAGGTGTGGACAGTACGCTTGTTTGGGAAGATTCATTTGATGATACTTACAGATTTATTCATGTATTCATGTATTCATAAATATATGTGTTTAAGGACATGTGCATGTATTTCATTTAATTTGGTTTACTTTTTTAATCTATATTATTCATTATTTTATTAATAAATGGATTTAATTAATAAAAATTTATTAAATTCATTATATTAGAATATATTATAGTTCTCTGCTTAAAGTACTTATAGGCGACTACGGAAGTTAGGCTATAAGTCTCATTTTGTATTTTATAAAATACGCTTTTGATTTACAAAATTCTTAGCATTTTTTCATCTTCCACCATTGATTGAGATCAGTAGAATGGTGGAAAACTTAAATATCCAAAGAATTTTGTAAATTAAAAGCGTAGTTTGCGAACTAC
>UELX01006404.1:0-10983 GCA_900480035.1 Eupelmus urozonus | reverse complement strand
GTGACATACTTGTACAACGACAAAAATTACTATATTTTATAATAAAAATTAGTATAAATATAGCAAAAATTGCTATAGCAAATATAGGTATATATAGTAATATGTAATAATATAGCAAATATAGTAATTTTTATTAAGACATTTTTCTCAGTGCAGTATTCAAGGTAGAGTTAATTAATACCATTAATAATTGCCAGCGAATAATAATTTATATTAATAATAATTTTTCATTAATTAATTACATGTACATCATTTCATAATTATTTCATAATTGTAGAATATCTATTACAGAGTATAATTTTATGCAATAACCAATAAAGATTCATATTACATTACCCTCACAATCCATGCGAGGCCACTCATAATATCAACTTCACCGAGCAACCCTAATTTACTTCCATTATAGTTTTAAATTTCACAATCACAAATCCAACGTCAACCCCCCAGCTCGCACCCCAAAAACAAGCTATCAAACAAGCCGCATTCCCGATCGAACAAACATATCCAACCAATTCTCACCCACTCATAATCCAGCTGCTCGAAATAGGCGTGCTCTCAGCGCGTCTCCCGGAAACTAGCGCGCTAACGCGAGCTTTTTCAAAGCGCGACAACGAATCCTCTCTCTACTGCGTTCGTCATTTCGACGCGCGCGCCAGAACGCTGCCAGTGGATGCCGAGAATTTTTAATCTCTCGCGAGCCCCAAGCTGACTCACGGCTCGCCTCTGTGTGTATGCGCGCGTGCGTCAGTTTGGGTGAATTTGTATGTTGGCCAAAGGAAGCGGAATATCCGGCCGTATGGCAGCGCGCCTATGAGAGAGAGAGAGAGTTTCGGCTGGGCGCGCGTGAGCCGTAAATGAGACGGAGAAAATGGGGCGCTTTTTTCTCGCGCCGAGGACGGTTCGTTATTTTTTTGTTTTTCCTTTAGCCCCCCTCAGCTCCGCGGCGCGCGGCACGTTATATTGTATAATATTTTTTCGTTTGTTTTTACCTGGACGGCCTTTTTTCGTCGGGTTTGCTCTTATTGTTAGCCGGGTACGTGTGTTAAAAATATCGTGTTATGAGGGAGCGTTGATATTAAACAGTTGAAAGTGTGTAAAAATTAATTACTGCAATTTATCAAGTTTATGATTCCGAGAATAAATGGTGGGAATGCATGCAATACATTTATTTTTAACAAAATTTAAGTGGCTCGGTATATCATTGAATTGTTTAAAAATACGGAAATTTGATTCGTTTAACTACAATTTCAGGCTAATTTGTTTGAATAATTAAAAGGAGTATATAAACAGTAAAAATTCGATATTTATTTCAAATTTTATTTTATATTTTTCATGATGATTTTAACTTGTATATATATTTTAAATTAAAATGCACATCAATAATAAGTGCACTGAAAAGTGATACATTTTACAGATCTCTACTTATTTATCACTTTATTCTCTTATTTATACACCTGATATTTCGATCTACCTAAAAGAAAGAAACTTCCTATTAAAACTACTAAACAATCAAAAATTACATTACCTGATAAACGTGTTAAGTAACTTCATAAGTTTATTTTAAAATTTTTAATATTTAAATTTGATCCTTACATTTATAAACCAAATATTAAATAACAGTACTCTTCGACGTACCTTTAAAAAGAAAAATTATTAGTATATTAAAAAACCAAAAATTACATTAATCGAAAGTACACTTTATAAAAGTACTAAAATTCCAAAATTTATTACCTTATTCTCCTATTTATACAGCTAATACCAGATAACAGTACCTTTCGATGTATTTTAAAAACTACTTACTTAGTACCCAACAACCAAAAATTTGCTCCCACTAATCTCTATCAACCGCAAAACACGACACACCCTAAAAACCTGCTCCTCATCAACGCCTCCTCCAAAATCACAATCCCCCCGCAAAAGATCCCAGCAAACCCAGCTCGGAAAACCCCAGCTCCTCGATTCCACGTGATAGATCGTTCTCACCACTCCGCTCTATTCCAGCAGCCTCCCCCGTTTAGTAAGTACATCTGCTTCGGCGCTGGCTAAAATTCGTCGTTGTATCGACACGACGCCGCAGCCAGTTTCCAGCCACAGAGAAGCCGGAAGAGAAATACGCGGCGACTCCCGGCGAGGACCATCAATTTTCCCGCTAAACCGCGCGGCCAATTCGAAGTGGATGCCTGGGCGATTTGTCAAAGCGCGGCGTGTGCAGGTGCGCCGCTAGGTACACGAGCGTTAATTGTAAAACGCGCCCGCGCTCGCTCGATTCCGCGCAACTTGCCGCTGACTCGCTGTTTTATGCGCTGTCGATAAGCTGTATACGAGGGAGAGGGGGCAGAGTCTGCTAAAAGATGTATTGAGTGCACGCTTGTGCTGGCTGGCAGAGGAAAAGCTAGTAGCGCGGGCTTATGAACTTGTGTCGTTGATCAATTAATAGGTGCGTTTTATTGGGAATGCAGCGCTGTATTCAATCCTAGATTATTTACTGTGCTGCGCGTTTGTGCTAGCTTGTTAAATACTTCCGAACATCAGTATTGTTCTGAACGTATATAAATGTAAACGGTCTGTTTTATTAGTTTTTTTTGTGTGTGGTAGTTAGTCATGGAGAAAAAAGTAATTGTGATAAATGGTTTGAAAGGAACGCTTTTTTTACTTTGCTGTTAAACTTGTCGTCTGGAATCTGAAGCTTTGGAATAATTTTACACGCTTTGTAATTGTATTTTACTCATAAATAACTTTTATCAGCTATTCCATAAATAAGGTAATTACAATCTCCTCTAAAAACTTCGTTTCATGCATAAAACTTAGAAAAAGTAAAAATACAGTCATTTATCATTTATAAATACAAACTTTATTATTTTTTCATATAAAACAATTTTCACCCGCAGAACCTTTCATTTTAAATATGCATTCGCTTAACCCATTCTTATAAACTTTTCAACTTCTCTAAACGTATTCACATCACAGAGATTAACAATTGCCCACGATAAAGCTCCCATCAATCTTAATTCTTCCATCTCAGTTTACCACCCCTACAACGAGTAGAAAATCTTTCTAGCCCAATTCGAATATACACCTTCAAAAAAGGAAAAACTCCCAAAGAGCCTGAAAACCTCTAATCCACACTCACAATCCCCACCCCCACTAAACGCGCCTAACAGCCACACTTAAAATCGCACTCTAAAATTTTAAACAATTTCCTTTTAACCTCCCTTTGGAGTAAAAAAAACACACGACTCCTTCTTTTTCAATCGCTGAGCTCGCGCGCGCGCGCGCGCCACGATAGCGGAAAATGAATGTCCCGGCATAAGTGTATTCTCGTGCGCCGAGGGAGGTCGGTTTCAGTGGCTCCGCGTAAAGTGTAACTCGGTCGACCTCTCGTGACTCTCGCTCTGTCTCGCTCGCTCCGTTTATCTTTGATCTTTCAATTTCTCATACGTTTCGTTCTCTTCTATACGCGCGGCTGTGCGGAAAGCGAGCGCGGGGATCGGATCGCAGTCGCGCTCGACTTATATTTGCGCGCGCGCGCTCGATGCCGGAAAGAAACTCGCTCTGGCTATGTGTGTCTGTGTGTGTGCGATAGTGGCACAGCAGCAGATGCGACACGCTCAGCGCGCCCGGAAATATGGACGGAGTAAGCGAGCTGGCGTTTGCTGCAAATATTTATACGGGCGATCGATATTAAATTATTTATGAAAATTAAGCGCGCTTTTCTTGCCGAGAGTGGCTCTTTGTGTGCGGTCGGATGGCGTATTCCAGATATTGGGGCCGCTATTTTTTAAGGAGGGGGGGCGGGAGATTGAAAAATAAAGCGTGCGTGGCAAGGCGTGTAATAGTAAGAATATAGTTTTTTCATTAAGTCTTATGGTACGATAAGGATCGTAAAGCGGAGATTTTGAATTTTTATTTACTGTTTTATGGGGATACCGTAAAAAGTATATGTGAAAGTTTATTTGGAATCATGGAAAATGCTAATAAAATTCTCTATAAAAAAGTTTGAATTTAAAGGAGATTATAAAAGAAAATATTTATATTGTAAGAATTATTACGGCGCCGCTTAAAAATGCTGCATCTCCAAGTAGTAATATCAGCGTATACTCTGACGTAATTTACCTTTTGTTATAACTAAAATACTTTCTGAACTTTAACAGCACTTTCAGAGCACTTATAAAATCGAAGTTATAAACTTCTTCATTGTGACTTAACTATATAAAACAAAATTGCGTCAGAAGTTTCAATAACAATGTACTTATAACAATACAAATCCCTAAATTAAAAAAATTTAACTATCCCACGCTTTTTGCAGCCAACATAAAATAACCATAACAAATCAACTCTAAAAACCACCCAAAAATACCTACCATCACATTACACCTCCGATACCATCGCCTAAAAATACTCAGTCCACCCGCGACCCAGCCTCAGCGCTCCGCCTCCAGATCGCGCCTCTATAGAAAAAAAAAAGCCATTCAACCTCGTACACATTTTTTCTCCTGTCTAACGTATACGAAAACGCGGCGCGCTTACCGACCGCCTCTCTCTAATTGTCGCATTGCGTGTCGCGAGGTCAAAGTATAAGAGAGCGCTCGATGGCGCCGGCGAAGCTTCGGCCCGATAAGGACTCCGGCGACTTTAAGAGCCGCAGCCTTAATGCCTCGCCCCACCTCTTTTCGAGAGCGTTGCTGGAGGGGATGGTGGTAGGTCCTGGTCTGTGCGATACCGAGGAGCGAGTCGGATTGGTGTGGGTTCGAGGGAAAATTTGGTGCGCCCGCCCGTGGAGAGGAAAGTGATTTTTCATGAGTTTACTTAGATTCGGGTGTAATTGATTTGAGGTGGGATTAAAAGTTTATGAAAATTAATTTTGAAAAGTTCGGTGAAATGTGCGTTTAAATTGTTTGATGGTGGTTTCAGTAGAAATAGCCGTGTTTTGTCAGACGATTTAGATACTGATCGGAAAGAAAATAAAAAAGCCCTAATGTTCTTATTGAGATTACATAAAAACTTTCCTATTAACGATAAATGTATTTTGTTATAAACAATGTTTATATTACCTTTTCGAGCAGTCACTGAAATTGAAAATTCAGTTTTATCTGCAAATTGCGCCATTCAGAGCGCCGTAAAAGCACACCCAGGCCCCAAAAAAATGCAATACACATAAGGAATGATCTCGTTTGTTCTGCAGAGCGCTTTTTATCTCGAGTGATACGGCCGTGAAAGAGAACAAACGAGCCGGAAGGAGAGAGAGAGAGAGAGAGCTCAGCGAGAGGCAGACAGAGAGAAAGAGAACGAGAGAAAGCGAGATAGAAAACGATCCTGATACAACGATTATTACGAGCCTGACGTAACCCGCTTTTTCTCCCTCTCTTTCTCTCTTTCCCTCTTCTCCTGTAGCAAGAGGCCAATTGTGCCTGCTAATCGAGCATGTAACGGCCCCGAGAACGTTTCGACGCTTACGCGCGTTCGCTCGTGGCGGTTCTAATTTTCGCGAGTGTGTCCTACGGGCGCGCTATGGCCTTCATTAAAGCGTAATCGTCGCCGCACGTGCTTCTCGTGTTTTCCATATCTTATCTGATTGCCCTCGCTTTTTACCTTGCCTCTCTCTCTCGCTCGCTTCTCGTGGACGGATGACTTCGATAAACTTACTGCGTCACTCGTGGAATATAGTTTCCTTATTTTCTATAATAACTGGATAAATGTTGCTATAAACTCTTGAGTATCTGCTGGGAAACTTGTTAGATTCACGCATCTGGAGGTAATAAATTTGTATTGGAGCGAAGAGTAAATCAGACTCGTAGTAAAACACGTTTTCTAAAACTTTGCCTCAATCAATTCCGCAGCAACCCATCAGGTCTTATTCGATATTTCAAAACTACGCAATTTTCCTTTCAAATAAAATTCACTCATCCTCTGAAATATTTCATCCAGGTACACCCGCCAGGCAATTTCATTACACCCGACTCAAAAAACAAAAAAAAAGGGGGGAAAACAATAAAGCTTCCCTCATCAGCCCACGCGTCTTAAACAATTAGCCCCGTCAGATGCGGCGGCCGAGGGATAAAGCCGGGCGCTGCAACGTTAATAACTCGAAGCATCAGGTTTCGCTCCTGGACGCAGGACGCACGCAATCGTTGC
The DNA here is from genome assembly GCA_900480035.1 of Eupelmus urozonus. Classification (NCBI taxonomy): domain Eukaryota; kingdom Metazoa; phylum Arthropoda; class Insecta; order Hymenoptera; family Eupelmidae; genus Eupelmus; species Eupelmus urozonus. Next base: position 4,851 of record UELX01006404.1, on the reverse strand, counting down.
AGCGGCGCCGTCGGGCTAATCCTCGCTGCTGCGGGGGCGTGACGCAATTTTCGAACGCTCCCTGGACGGCGCACGCAAAGAATGATAACAGCAGGACGTGCGGTAGCCGCGCGCGCACACGAGCAGAGTGACACGTAAAGAGTAGCGGCGAGGCGAGGAGGTAACTCGAATACTCGGTAAATGACACCCGCGTGGCGAATTTGGATTTCGTCGGTGCTGGGTCGGGAGCGATCTCTCCCCCAGGTGTTTGCCTTCCTTTTTCTTTGACCCTCGTTCTCTCTTGATTTTCTCTCTGTGCTTGGAATATCTGTTATGTGAAATTAAAATAATTTATGGCTTTTTAGTTTTGTTGCGTGATGGATCATGCATTATTTCGAGGTGTAACTGCAATTACTATGCAAAATTTTTTTTGACGTAGTATACTACTTTCTTTATTTTCAGAATCGATATTTATTTCTTATTAAATTACCTAGGAACACAGATTTAGTACTGAAATTAGTGTCAGATATCGTTAGAACACTCCTCTAATGTATAGCCAGTACATTCGATACTAAATAGTACGACCACTCATTACATGTGGGACAAATGACATTTGAATAAACTCTGCGTAATATACTTGGAAAATAATGCTGTAGGTACTTTATCTGTCAATTCTCAGACCAAAATTAAATCCATTTTTCATTTATTTCAATGGATGAGTTTTGTCCCAAATTCTTTGTGTTTTATTTACTCAATATATATTGAATATTAAAACTTCATATAAATATTTTATTGGTATAAATAAAATAATATAAATCTATAGATGTATTAATCAATTTACAATTAGCCAAGTGTCTTTTTCAAGCCATTATAGTCTTTGTTTAACCATTAAGGTTTTTTATTAATATTTCTCAAATGAGAACCATGAAAGATTTAAAAAAGGTTCTATATATAAATCAGGGTTTTAATTTTTCGTTTATTTTACCAACAAGGTTTAATTGAAAACTAAATTTAAGAGATTAGTCCATTGGAATAATTTTTAGTTACAATTTTTAATAGAATTACTTTAAAAATGCCTTTGATAATGGTGTCTAAGTGCAAATTGATGCACTATTTTTTTGACTTGTAGTAACAAACAAATAGCAATTTTTATACAGTCTTTGTGAACAAAAGTTTAACTATCAACTCATAAAACTTTATATACAAAGAAAAAGATCGTGTACTCATGAATTATATCTTTTTCAAAATCAAAGAGGATAATTAGAATAAAATGCAGAAATTGATATAACTAATTTTGCTTTTTCTTAGACCACTTTTGCAAAAGGAAAATGAATTTATAACTCATTAAACTTAAACATTTATAAAATTTTGTAGAAATGGTTTAATTCTTTCTAATTTTCAGAGGCCATAATTTTATTAAAATCCAGAAATAAAACTTTGAATATAAGCAGAATAAGCTTGTATAGATTCTATCCAATACAAAAATTTGCTATGTATTCCCTAAATATTGGAAATTATGAACAAATACGTTATAATACATTTACCCCATCGTAATCAAAAGTAATTTGGATAAAATTACTTTCTATTTTGCGTGAACATCATCGAAGGTATATATCAAATTTAAAGTTTTTAGTTTTAGCAATTTTGTTTATATGAATTATCATTAAGTAATTTTATCCAAATTACTTTTGATTACGATGGAGTAGATGTATTATTACGTATTTGTTTATAATTTCCAATATTTAGGGAATACATAGCAAATTAGTAAGTAAATTGATTATTTTTTTTATACATGCATAGATTATTCATAGATATTATACATGCATAGAATTAAAAGATCAAAGTTATATTAAAATAAACTTAATCTGTGGAAACAATGTTAAATTATCAATATTATTGTAGTTTTAATATTTTTAAGTTCAATAATAAAAAAATTTTTTGAGCTTATATAAACAATAATCATAAATCAAATCAATTAAAAACTGCATTAAATGGTTGTACTGTGATACATGACATACACTGTAAAGATAAAAGACCTAGGGGATATATAATTTATAGTCTCAAGAGAAAAATTGAGTATGAGACTATACACGAGATTTGAAGCACTAAAGCTATTGAAACAGAAGTAAGTTTTTATTGATAAAAGAAATATTGCTTACTGATTATATTACAATATAGATTAATTTAAATATAAAAATTCTTTTAAATTAAAATAATAAACGATCATAATTAATTATGAGGCATGAATTAAAGTAAAAAAATCAGTATCATATCAGATGCAAAGTAAAATTATGAACAAGTTTAAACGCAGTATCGAAACCTTGATCAATAGCTTGTTTATAAAATATGAAATTAATCATATTAAAAGCCATAAATATTTATCTTCAATAATTCATTGTCCCGTCTATAGCAATATTTAGGTTATCGATTCTTGTAAAATCTGCAAAGTCATACGTTATTACAGTTTTATTTTTAATAGCCGGTAAACTCATTAATTCTTTGATAAAAAATATAATTACGATGACGCATCACCACCTGGATTACTCAAAAAGCATTGTTACTTTACACAATGTTTAAATATCTATTACATCAACCCATTCAAATACATATTTACTATTTATAATTACAAACTCAATTTACCACGAGGATCAATGCATCAAATTTAATTAACGAAAACCAACAACAGCTTTAAGCAAACAACGCGATCCACAAAAAAACCGCCTTATAAATATCTCGCCAAGCATTATTCAGATCGATGATCCTATCTGAAATCGAAACGAAAAAGAAAGCAGCAAAAGAAACGAGAGCAAAAGCAAACGCCAGGCTCCCCCGCATACCAACGCGAAATACATACACTCGTCGGCAACAAATACGAAAATACCGATTGGTATCATTTTAATTAGAGCACACACCGAGGAACTCGTTAAACTCGCCCGAGCGAACATATCGCATCGTGCAGCACGCGCGCCCGTACACACATCCGTCCAGCCTTCCTCGCGTGCTTTTCATACGTGCATACCTCTACATGCGAATTTACGCCAGCTACGTGCTCGCAGAGAGAGAGAGAGAGAAATCGTTTACCCAAAGCAAGACTCGAAGAGTAACACATCACTTTCCAGCTCCACTGACGTCCTTCGCCACTGCTCCCGGCTTTGTTGTTGTTATTCCGTGTGGGTCTTGTATCCGTACAGTCACAGACGAATGCACCTGCGATATCGCGTTATTACGAACTCGCGGCGAGCTCACGGTACGCGGCGTTTGTATAAAGCGCAGCGAGCCCTGACCCTTCTCACCTCCTAGATCGAGGAAAATTCAAGGAAGCGCCAAAGTCATTTTATAGAGGTCGCTACCTGCTGTGCCAATAGCTCGACTGGTACTCGGATGACTTTCTTTGTGGTCGTTGATGGGATACGCTCGAGTGTCAGTTTTATTCTATTGCAAACACTTGTTTGAATATGAAATACACAGCCGAGTGGTAGAAAAAAATTACGGACAAAAGTCACTTTGTTTGGGGGGTTGTTATTTGAATAATATAAAAAAGAGTTTTCGAACTTTGAACGTACACTTTAAACCGGCGCCACCGCGCGCGCGTTTCATACTTCGCCTCACTTTTAGTCCTGACGCACGCCGTCACTGAAACTTTTCCAGCCGTCACATGTTGGCACGAGTTGAAAAACAAGCACGCGTCGGAAAGAAACTCCGAAATTTCTGCTCACTGAAAAACTTGCACTTTGAAAATTCTGAAACAGCCTCCTCTGATCTTTGATTTGATCGATTGCCTCGCTCTGCAATTGTCCAAAGCTATCAACAAGCGAGAGAAAAAGACAACAGAGTGGCGGGCTCGAAGTGACTCGATGCGCGGCTCGAGTGAGACTGAGGCGCGCGCGGAGCCACCCCCGGGGTAGCGCGCGCCGCGCTTTCTGTCTCTCTCTCTCTCTCTCTCTCTTTCTCTCTCTCGCTTCGCAGGAACTCACGCAGGCGTCCGAGGGGTTGAGGAACGCGAGAGAGAGAGAAAGAGAGATAGAGAGAGAGAGAGAGAGAGGAATAGCTGAATCGAGAGAGCAATCGACGCGCGTTACGCGTGTGTTTCTCGTGTATGTGCGTTACCGGGGCCGATTGACCACATGCTTTCGCTGTTTTTAGCTGAGAATTTGTACTTGCTGCAGTTATCCTTTGTCAGTCTTATTATAAATTATCTCTCGCGCTCAGGAATCTAAGGCTTTATATTTTTGCAGTAATTTGGTAAAAGAGTTATTAAACTCTTATTATTAAATAGTTTTCATAAAACTGTTATGTTAAAAGATAGTGTAAAGTTTTGTTGCAATATATTATAAGATGATTTCTTTGTTAAAAAATAAATCATATTTATCAGATTCATATTAAATTTTAGCGGTAGTGAAATCATCGTTATTTAGTAAAAATAAAAAATAAGTCTAGTTCGATAGAAATAAGATATTTCATGAAGGTTAAAAAATGGTTACAAGCTATAGCTTAATAATATATTTAACGGTATACGTTATTTCATTAAAACTTAAAACGAATTCTTTTCTTAAAATATTGCTAATTTAATCAAAATATATTATTTCAGTATAAGACGTAAAACTGCCGATTGTTGTGGTTCGTACTAAGGTACGATATATTCCGTAAACTAGATATACAGCTACGTGAGAAGTTATCTAGCATAACAAATATTAATTATTTATAGGACAACATTAGTCTATGCAAATCTTTTAAAAAATGGCCCATACCAAATTAATTTTCAGCGTATACTCAGACGACTTTGAAAATAACAAAAGTATAAGGTAAACCGGGGGAAGACGCCAGCTCGGGGAAGACGCCACTTGGCTATATTTTCTATGCTTGCATAGAAAC
>UELX01006403.1:0-10984 GCA_900480035.1 Eupelmus urozonus | reverse complement strand
CGACTGCGACTCGTGCTGAACAACTCACCCTCGCTAGAAAAAGCTTACTTTCTCCCCTTGTTGCACAATGTACTATTTTATAGATTTGAAATATGTTTATATAGCTTTGGCCGGCAGTAGGTAGGCAGACTTTTTCCCATTCGCGGACTGTATATAGTCTTTTCTCATTCAGCACATCTCCTTAGGAAGTAAACAAGTTCGTGTTTTTGTTGACATTATCAATTGGTGCACGTAAATTGCGTGGCCGACATATCAATTATCACGAACTGTATTTATCGCAAATAAGTAAATTCATCTCAATAACTTTACATAATATTTAAAATTATCCAAAATGAATTTATTAATTTTAATTTTAACTTTAATATCCCGATTAAAAATTCAATTAGTTAGAGACCTAATCTTTAAAATTCATTCAGGCCCTGACAAATTCTTAATTAGGACCTTATTGAATCATCAATCTCATTAATATAAGAAATACAAAAATGAATTTTTCGTGTTTTAAATGCATAGATAACTTTGTAGCGTATATTATCTATTTTTAATTTGTACTGTAAAAAAACAACTCTTTTATTCTAAGAAATAGACCATGCAAATGAACCAAAAAAAAAACTTACACTGAGAAAAATTTATTTTGTATGAAAATGGAATCTATTTGCTTCAGATAGATTTCCCTTTAATTTTCGACTTAAAAACTTTAATAGCAATCCTGTAGAAAGAAGTGGAAAATCCTTTTGCTTCCTTTTCACATTATTCGAAAAAATTTCTATTTGCATTGTGGAAATTTTCTTGAAGTCAATTGAACATTTTTCCAAATAAAAAGTTTTTCAAAATAGTCACTTAAGTTAATCCAATAAATTATTCCAAAATTTTCACTTTTATTTAAATTAAAAATCTGCTGTCGTGTTTTTTTTTTATAAAAGATTAAATACGGCTGCCAATCAGTTGGGATGAAAATTCTATATATAGCGAATCGATAGGGGAAAGACGATAAATAGCAAGTAGTTTTGTTTAAGAGATATAAAACGCATAGCCTCCCCAATAATGCAGAAAAAGTTCACATGAAAAAGAGTTAATTTAGATGTTTTTTAATTTAAATTTAAATTGTGATTTTTAACTTAATTTATCGGTGCTAAATAATTTGTCTAGCTTGAAACGGATTGATTTTAGAAGGAAAATATTTTCCACTTTGCTTGTGCAAAAGGATTTTTCGCTAGAAATAAGAAACTACAATGTCATTTTTTAGAATATTTCCACTTGTAGCAAACGGATGTTCTCTTGCGATAAAAAGTACCCGGTCAAGCGAATTCATCTTTTTGCGTGTAGAATACATTTCTCTCACTAGGAAAGGGTCAGGGTTTCGGATCACGGATTTTGCTCAAACATTGGGATATGTTTTCAGATGTTAAAATATGAAGAAAACCGAAATTTCAGACCCTAACGCTCTCAAAACATTTCATTTAAATGAAACTAAAAATATGAATAACTAGAGTTTTCTAAAGCGTTAGGGTCTGAAATTTCGGTTTTCTTCATATTTTAACATCTGGAAACATATCCCAAAGTTTGAGCAAAATCCGTGATCCAGAATCCTGACCCTCTCCTAGTCAGTGCATGTCAAAATTTTGTTACCTTTTTTTGTATATAAATGAATAATATCATAGTGTTTGTTTTTATTAAAATTTTACTTTATGCATGTAAAATTTTCCGCACATGTATAAAAACAAATTTTACGGCTTAAGTATCTAGCAAAAATTAAATTTTTTTAGAAGTAATTGATTGCCTACAAATTTATATTGATCGCTCAACCCTTGTAGAAGCAGCTTTCTACATCAAATTTTATTAACAGCTGAATATGGTTCATGGAATTGAATTATTAAGGCTTCTGTTATCAAAAAATTCGTATCACTAGATCGGAAAAATTCTACAGACTTGTGTTTAAAATTACTATGACTAGTGTACTTTCATCTTACTGCTAAGGCTATAATATTTTTCTTAAAATACAATTAAAATATTTTCAATAAATTGTGTTATTTATTAGTTCAATATAGTGCAACAGTCATTTTAGTTATGAATTGATTTTATTTGAATAAATATAAAATTTCTCGAATAAATCTTGATCTAGTCGCTCAAAATTACTTAAATTTGATGAAAACATTTAAATTTTTTATATAAAAATGTACGTATAAAATATGAAGTCATTTCAATAGAATTAAAAAAAACTGTATGTTTGACCAAAGAGTTACTTTAACATTAGTAACAATTGTACGCAAAACAAATAAATGTCTCTCTAATACTTATAATACTGTCGTATAGTAATAAGTTTTAGCATAACATTTTAGCTTAATAGTATATACATTATTGAGTATAATAGGCATAGTTTTCAAATTAAATACTACGGTAATTGAATAATTGACATACTTTTTATCTGCAATGTATTAACGTTTACTTGCACGAAGCATATTTTTTTTGAGCTTTAGTACTTCCAGGAAAATTTCAAACATAAACGTGCGGAAAACATGATTGATAACTGTATATACTAGAAATATTTGTGTACTAATTTTTTTAATTTCTTACCATTTATGAAGTTTTTCTGGAAAATAATTACACTCAATCAAACAATATTATTTCCTAATTGAACCTTATACTCCAAAAGTTTTCCTCTACATATTTTTTAATGAAGGAAAAACTGCTCTCAAAACATAGAGAAAAAAAAATCAAGCAACATGTCGTGACAATAATATTCGTGAAAACCGAACCAGAAATTAATCATCCACGAGTGTATGATTACGAGAGCCGCGTACTTGCATACTCCTTTCTTCGGCTGTATTATTCATGCGGCACGTCAATTTTTATTGCCCTCGTCCCGGCTGCAAAGGAAAGCCCTCTCAAGAACATTTGTTTCGACTAATGCGACATTAGTCTGCCACCTTCATTATGGAGTGCGCGGCAATTATATGCAAATGCCTCTCTGCAGAGAAATGCATGTTGCGCTAGGGTACAGAGCGGCGATAAGCCGATATCGTTCGACAGAGTAAATGTCACATTGTGGCAGCCGTCTGCTCAACTCGTATCAAACGCTTGATAAAAATAGAATTGCAATGATAAGTGCATAATGTAATTATAGACCGAGTCGAAAGGAGAGCTTTCGGTTCGAGGTGAAGTTTTAATTAAATTATGATGAATACGAGCACGAGAATGGATGTCAACGATTTGTTCGAACATTAAAACTTTAATGTTTTTATGTTTGTTGTTTGTTTATGCAGCTAATGTGTATACATTTTATAGAGATTTTATTAAAAGTTTTTGTTTTATAAAATTAATTTTTTTTTGTACCAAGTTCTTTTAATATTATTTTTTATTATATACATTTTTTATAATATTATAAAATTTTGTATATTTATTAATTATTAATTGTTAGTAAAACAAGTTTAGAAAAATTAGATCGCTTGTAAACATTTACATACAGTTTCAAATCTAAATGTAAGCAAAAAATAAATAAAATATAAGACATGATCTTCGTCAAACCGGTAACTATAAAAACGTAATTAACATTTCTAAAGTTTTAGTAATGCACTGGAAAATTTCACAAGAATGCAAAGATTCATTCTATTTTTGGAGAAGTAAATTCAGAATACTTTTCCTCAAACCGTGATACGTAAATGAAAAACAAAGAAAAATATTCTTAAAATCGTTGAAAAATAATGAGTCTTTTCTAAATAAAAGAGTAAATTTTATAAATATTAAATAATTAACCAAAGTAAGAAAATATAATGATAAATAAATGAAATTCTTGTAATTACATATATTTTATACGATGATATATTAAAATAAATCTTTATTGATTTAGAGTAGTTTAATAATCAAATAATAGAAGCTCAAGAATATAAATTGTTATTTATAAATTTTTAGAGTTATAAATTTAAAAAATTATATTCGACTAAGAAATGATTCTATAAATTACTTAAACTATACAAATAAATTATTAATTAGTTTAAAAATAATTATTGTTACAGTACCTAATGTCAATCTTTAATCTAATTCACTGTTATTGTTGATTGCGAAATCTGTGAGAACGTAGATATTCATCTATTTAATGGTTTCTCCGGCGGCAGCTTTTATGTAACGCATTGTCTGATTTATCGTATACTTATAGCAACAAGAGATCCTTTATGAAAAATAAATATGATTTTGAAGCTAATCGTTGGAGTCTATAAAAAAAATTCTCGAAGAATTATACATTGTGCACATAAGATTTTTTCGCTTTAAAATGCCTATTATGTTAATTTTTTTACCCGGAATTAGGTTAAGGTATGTATATTATTTTATTTGAAATTAATTGATTGTGTATTGCAAATCAATTGTTATATAACTTTAAATTAAAAAAATAAATTTGTTTTGGTTAAAAAAAAAAAAAAAAAAAACAATAAATCAACACACAAGTAATATCCCAGTATGATATTGCAACATCTGTACATTCTTGTTAATACTTGTTATGATATTGTTACAAAATTAATGCAAAAAAAATGTACAGAAAATGTTGGTGATTAAATTCTTTACTGTTTTTATTTTAGAGAAAAAACTTTATATAAATTAATTGACCGTAACTTATAGCCATTGAGATACTACTTTTTACTTAATCGAGGTTACCTCTTTCTCGTCGCAATTCTCGTGCATTCTTCTCAAACTCCTCGAGTTCGTACATCTCAGTAAGATAGTAAAGACTACGACGTAATAGAATCTAGCGAGAACTAGTGCCAAGATTCTTCTTTTTTATCGTTTAATCATTTTCTTTACAAATAACCAATAAATCAATGCGCGAAGAAACGACGACGACGACTGGTGACAGAAACGGGAGCTCGTTGTCGTATCTATATCTACCTGAGATAATGTAATAGCAGTTAGTATATCTTGCGTTGCAAAAAGGCGCGGGTGTTTGCGTATCTTTAGACCGCTTCAGAAGCCTTGCTCGTGTTTATTGCAAGTTTAATGTTATTAATTTTTAGCTTTTGAAATTTTTGAATCGGATCTGATATAAATTCTGATAAAAAATAATTATTTTATAATATTTTGTTTTTCAATACTATTTCACATATTTTTAAGTACACATCAAGAAAAGTTTCAATTTTAAAACTTATAGAAGTTAAAACGTTGGTCTCTTTTAATGCTGATGTTGAAATTTGATGTTGAAATTTCAACAGTCAGCGATAAAGAACTATACAATACACGTAGTCAGCTGCGCACGTTCTACGTAATTTAGTTTGAAAATTTCCTAAATATTTTCTAAAACAGACCTTTAAGATACCTATAAGTACATATTAGTTTTATAATTTTTTATTGTAATATCTTTAATTTCTTATGCATTAATTCTATTTACATTAGTTTCTTGCTTAAATAAATTGTTTTGTAAATACATAGACAAATTCAGGAATAATTAATAAATGACATTTTTGACGTTATTTATTATAAAAATGAATAATAATAAATTAATAAGTTATTACAAATATTCATGTCTGATATTCTCATCAGAATTTAAAATGGGAATAATTTAAAATTTATAAAAGCAAAGAAAATATTTATCAATATAAAATACTAATTAATTACATATTATAAAAACGCATTAATAAAATTACATTACTACTAAAAACAGTAAAACGAAATTTCAGAAAAACAACTTCAAAATATTATTAAATCTTACTTTTAAAAGAAAATAATAAATCAACAGATGTATTTTTTAACCTTGTCTGTACCTACTTACATAAATAGCAAAACCGTATATTTTTTATTTCATCAGGAACAGAAATTCTGATTTTAAACTTGTTTTTTATTTTAACAAACAAAAATATATGATAAGTGTCATGTTTTATAATCACAAATAATTTTGTATATAGTAAATAGCACATCATTATTACCGCATATTTATTTTTTATAAAAATTAAACACTGCTAGCATAACAGTAAAAATAAATAACTTAGAATTTCAATCGACCATGTACTGTCAAGAAGTCAAGAAGACAAAAAACGAGACAAAACATTTATCCAACAATGTTATCGAAACACGAAATTTCCTCATTTGCAACCCGACAAAACGGATTCCTTCACGCAATTTCAGTACACACGGGCGTTGTCTGACAACAACCAACAAAAAATTCGTCAAACTCCGAACCACGAAATCGGTCCAAAAAAAATAATATATAACGCCTCCTCCTACATTACAAGTCACCCACTCACTCAAACCCAAATCTCTACCTCCTCGAATTCCCCATCGAAAGTGACATTCTTCCTTCCACTCCTCGCGAACCAACGAGGCGTTATATCTTGTCTGCGATGTGCGGCCGTGACTTGTCTCTGGCTGCGCATATTGTTTAGAGCGCTATGCTGTACGTGAGAACTCGGCGCTTCTGGGAATCCCGGCGGCGTCATCCGGATCCGCCGGCGGTCTTCTTCTTTTTTCCTCGACGTCAACGTTTTGATCGCCGATCGCAAAAAAGGACGCGCTTTGACTTTGTAATGGCCTTTTTAGCAGGTGCACGCGCGCGATGCGGATGAGCTCTTATGTAAGTACCTTTTTGGCAAGTCGATGATTTGTGGTTTCGATGATGTAGGTTTTTAGCGAGGATGTGAATCGGACCTTCTGTTGGAACTAATGGAAAAGAAAAGAATTTTTGGTTGTTAATTGGTGTTGTTTTAGCTTATCACGAATTGCTCATGAAGATAATTTATCACAAAGAGAAAAATAATAATAGTAACCATTTCTGCGTCAAAACAGGTTGGGTATAACCAGTTTCTTTTACTGACTTGTTTGCCTATTTTGTGAGCATAGATCCGTTTTTTGAGAACAGCCTTGACGAGCTTCGACTTGAAATTCACTTTAGCACGTGTGGTTGACTAATTTTAATATGTAAACACATTGAATGTATTGACTTGGTGTTAAAGTCTAGATGTTAACTGTACAAAAGTTGGTATATTTGCAGAACATAAATAAATATTTGAGAGGATATTTAATAATATCTATTTTGAGAAAACTTTTTATTCCATTCAAAAATTTCGTTAAATTTGAATTATTTAGATATATATTTTTTATTTCAACAGATATTTACATAATTTATAAATGCATATTGTCTTTGAAAAATAAATAATGCTACTTCATGATAATAATTTGTATACATTATTAGGTACATTACAATTCATTTCTACTATACCATACTGAATTCGATTAGTAAACTGAACCTGATAGTCAATCTCTGCAAATGATTATTGTATTTTTTACCTCGATTATTGCTAAGTACACTTATTCTTAAACAATAATATTGTTACGTCTAATCAATAAGTTATTTGAACAGAAAAAATTGTTAATTGAAAAATGAATTTCGATTCTACAATTTCGCTATTTTCATAATAATAATAAATAAAATCAATTTTTAAATAAAATATGATCTTTTGTGGCCGATAGCCGGTACTGTCCTCGGGGCTATTTTTGGAGCCTAAATATTACCACGAAAAGAGACCATGTAATTAGCCGTGAAAATATACGTTTGTGCACTAACATATGTCTGTTTTTGTTACACAATGCAAGGTCAATGTTCGCAATCCCGTAATAAATCATTTTTATACGAAGAGGTATCATTTTTAGCTCCATCTTGCTTATTATAATCCCTCAATTAGTCTTATTAGTCCTTATATGAGCATTCGCTTACTAAAGACCTCCACCTCATTTATAATTGTTTAAACGGATGCCAACAACGTGATCTAACATAGTATTATAAGTGGCTAATAATATTTGATCAGGCTACAATATTTTTTGACATTTCTTGAATCAGCGTTACTTCATACTTACTATTTAGAATTCATAAGGTACAGTTTATACAAGTGTAAAAGTATGAATTGAAGGCTAAATTACTTTAACTGCTCACATTAACCATTAATATTGTAAGTCGTTTACGCGTAGAATCTTAAATTAGATTGAATAAATATTATTAAATTATTAAACGTACATAAAAACGTTACTAAAAAATATGTTTTCAAAATACGATACTGCTAAAAGACTATTGTATTCATCAGCGTTTACAAGACTATAGAATTAAAAGTCTAGAATATTAATAAGACGGAACCGAAAATTACACAACGCCGATAATTCATGTATCGCACAAGAAACTTTATCAATTCTTTAGCAATTAGTATTAAAGTTTCATGATAAATACAAAAACAAAAGTCAATAATCAATTTACTGAAATATTTTTCATTTTAAAAAATAATTTTTTTAATCAAATAATATCTGCGAGGCAATTTCTCCATTAGCTCCTCCTCTTAAGCTTGTCCCATTCCACCTATGTGTATTCTTATACAATCTTGAAATCTTCTTGTCAATAAAAGCCTTGCTCTTTTGGCTGACCCCATTGACCCATCTGCACTGCATGTACTGATCAACCGGCACGTTCTTCAGATACTTTGCATATTCGTCAAAAACGTCATTGCAATGGACGTACAGATTGTCCAGACTTTCAACGTTGAGCCACCGTTCTCCCAGAGCCTTCGCTAAGCTACCCAAGCCTCGCAATTCCTGAGCCAAGGTAGAACCGCTACGCCTACAAAGATCTTCAAGTGGGCCTGTGAAATTGAAACAACGTACCAGATCTTCCATGACTTTGGTCGTCTTGTTCACTTTTTTCTTGGCTACGGGGACAAAAATTGATTATCAGTTGGTGTTATAATTTTTACATAAAAATAAAATCATACGATAAAATTTCATAATTCAGAAGGCTTACTCGCAAATAATTGGAAAAGCTTGTTGAACCTCCTCTCAATGACCGCGTTCACCGCCTTATTAACCCTGCCGACTTTCTTGCACATCTCATAGTCGTTCAGCAATCCAGTCGTGAAACTCCAGAGCTCCTCAGTAAAGACGCTTTCGCATCTGAGGTAAAGTTCTCCGATCTCTTTGTCGAGTCTTTTGGTGCCGCCGATCCGCTCGCCGATGCCGCTTTGCAGCTCCTCGTAGGTGACTCCGGCAGTGCCACATTTATCCAGAGCATCCCAGGATGCGCTCACCGCGGAGTTTGTTAGCCTGAGAGGTAGTAAGAGCCTGCAGCTGATGTAGCCGCGGAGATCGACGATCGGAGAGCCGGGAAAGTCTTCGGCTGCGGGAGGAAGATTCGAGATTGTAGTTGACTTGGAAAGATTTATGGAGAGTAGGTAGATTGGAAATTTGAATTTGTTGTTTTTTCGGGTTTAATTGATGGTTTTTATTGGGCTTTTTAGTGTCTTGTTTTTTTTTGGTAATTATAATTTCTCCAGATTAAGGAATTGTGTAGACACCTTAATTACTTTATTATTTTACAGTCATTAATTGCTTATATAATAGAAGTCATTAAATAAAGCGCTTTCTTATAAGGTTACTATATTAACTTGTGTTTAAACTTTTATTCAAACTTTCTAATTGTCGTTTTCTCAAGAAAATTCTCTTATAGCTAATTTCTCAGAAGCACTGTACTACTTTAATCGAAGCGATGCAAATAAAACAAGAAGCTTAATGTTGTTGTTTATGATGCAAATTGCTTTATGTTACTTACAGTGCACTGAAAGATACAGTAGTCGATTAAAGATACACTTCTGTTGCAATTATCATAAGATTACTAATACAATTAGAAAATGATTCAGATTTAATTGCAAATACTTAAAAAAAATCATGTAATCAACAAATCGATGGTAAATCTATTAATAAAATAAAAATTTTTTAATAATCTTTGAACCAACAAAAAATTAAACAGTTTCGTTCTGAATCATATAAAGATCATGAATTTAAATTACCTCTGATTTCCTTTAATTTTAATGCATACTTCTTTTCAAATGCATCTCTTTTTTCCGGTTCGATAGGTTGTTCATTTCGCAAGCAAGTTAGGAAAGCTCGTACTGGATCCTCGTAAGCCTCTTCGTGTAATTTGGCGTTAAAAACTCGATCGCAAGTCAAACTAAGGTCGGTGATGTCCTCCTCCACAACCCACCGGTCACCATAATAATAGCGTAAAAAGCCGGATGATATCTGACCCCCTGTTAAACCATAATGACGGCACATTATGCTTATGTCTCCTGTAGAGTTCCAGCATGGCACGAGGGTTTCAGAGTCGATTTTCGTTGATGCGTTACCTGAAGTTTTTGTTCTTTTTTGAGTGTATATTTGAATGTTTTAAAGTTTTTTATGTAAGAAAAGTATGAGTAAATATTTATTGGTAATTTCTTACGTCAAGGAAAAAACTTTGCCTTTGAAAAACATTTATTTCGTGAAATTTCATCATATATCAATATATGTATATAGGTAACTGTATGTACGTATAGAAGGCGGATCGTATCTGTAGATGTTTAGTATAACAAATACTATAATAGATTGTATGTACGTCTTTCGTACTGTAACGTTAGTCTATAGTGCTATAATTCTATGAAATTTTAAACTGGATGACTCATAATTTCCATTAAACTATCTAACAAAATGACTTTAAATTTTATATTTGTATTCATTTAAACTTCAATTGGCGTTTGAAGATTTTTTAATTATTTAGATGTATATAAGTAGATATAGTTGATTAAAATTAAACTAAAACGTAACTTGTTTAGATACATACATTTACGCTTTTAGTAAAATATGTAACATTTAATAATTTTATAATAGAAATCTATACTCCCTTATGCTAAACATGTATAATAATTTTTACTTATTTGTAATTATTAAACAAATGTATGGAATTTCCTTCTGAGATTTTACCTGACACTTTAAAATTCATAAATTAAAAAAAATTGTTAAAATTTAAGTAAAAAACTTAAGAGGATGTCGTAGCGGTATAACGTATGGACTAATTTTGTTTATACTAAAACAATTACATACTTATTATTATTTCATGAGCTGAGCGCCCTAACTATTATTATTACAAAGCGAATAAACCCACTAGATTCATTTAAACATTAATAGTTTTATCAAAAACCTGGAAATACAAAACCAA
>UELX01006402.1:0-10984 GCA_900480035.1 Eupelmus urozonus | reverse complement strand
AAATGTGGATATTATATATCTCCAAGCGGTTTCTGGAGTTAACCAATGTAATCCGCTTACTACCCGGTGCCAGACACATCCCTGTCGCACAAACAACGGAGACTGCTCCCATATTTGTCTTGTTAGCGATATGAATAAAAAAGTAAATTGCGTTAGATTTAAATCTTTTGAGCTTAAAATGTTTCCAATGCATTCATAAATTTTCTCTTGTAGTTGTGCGCTTGTCCATCTGGGTTCGTAATCAACGCAGACCAAAAAACGTGCAGGCAAAAGACTTCATGCTTGGATGATGAGATAAAGTGCGCGAAGAATGATAAATGCATTAAAAAGATTCAAAAGTAATTTCAGCTTTCATATGGTGACTTCAGAGTACAAAGAGACCAAGTCCATTTTACATATTTTTGCAGCTAACTAACATTTAATAATAATGATCAAAGTATACATTTTCAGAAATAGTATATACAATACAATTGAAATTTCATAAATGATCTTTATTCGATAAAGACCACTCTTAGAAATGCACTTGATTTTCAAAATTCATATTTGTGCCCTAAGCTCATATTATTATTTATTTCCAGTTAATCACATTAATCAAGCTTGTTATACAAATTGAAATTGCAGATGCAACGGTGTCGATGATTGCCCGGACGGTGAAGATGAAAGGGATTGTTCAGTCGGGGCATCCAAGTGTCAGTCCAATGAATTCGCATGCCTCAGCGGTGAATGCATCAAGATGGCTAATCGTTGTGATTCCGTTTTTAACTGCAATGATCACTCTGACGAAGAAAATTGTGACAATCCTACCTGCAGCACTGGTAATAATTTTTTGCGTTTTACAATAAGCTACCTCATTTTGTTATTTCAACTGAATTTAAAGACTTGATTACAAATAACTTTCAGAGGAGTTTCGATGCCGTGACGGCAACTGCATATCAAAGTACTTCGTTTGCAACGGCATAACGGACTGTGACGACTTGTCAGACGAGGAAAATTGCGGTCTCCACGCTTGCGACGATAATTCCTTCAAATGTGGCACCGGATTGTGCATCCCGCGAAATTGGGAATGCGACGGACAGGTACGTATTCAAAAACTTTTCCAATCACTCTAAATTGTAAATAACTATTTTTGGTTTAAGGGCTTGAAAGTAATTTTATCCTCGTGTGAGCGTTTTCACCCTAATAAAGAGATGAGGAATAATATATTCGAGTATCAAAAAATATTTCTTTATTCATACTTAACAAATAGAATTCAAAATCTGTTTCAAAAATCTAAAACTGATACTTAGTTACTTTCTTGTTACTACATAGCCAGGAAATAAAATTAACGATAACTGATCGTTAACTTTATTTCCTGGCTATAACATACGATTTTTCCGCTTATATGCCACAGGTGGACTGCAACGACGGTTCAGACGAGCACCAATCGTGCAAGCCTACCGAGTGCGCCGAGAATATGTTCAGTTGCAAGAACGGCCGCTGCGTGGACGTGTTGCTGCGTTGTAACGGCCTCGACGACTGCGACGACAACAGCGATGAGGCTGATTGTCCCGAAAGCACTAAGTACGAGGCACTCATCTGCACAAAGGAGCAGTACCGCTGTCGTAACAGCATGCTCTGTATACACCAGGACCTAAGGTATAAGCTTACAGCATAGTTCTAGTGTACCAATTTGAATCTTTATTATCAATGATCGTTTTTCACACACCTATATCTCCATAGGTGCGACGGTAAAGTGGACTGTCCAGCTCATGACGACGAACACGGTTGCGGCCACTGCCGTTCTGGAAGCCAGTTCACCTGTCGAAATGGTAACTGCGTGCCGCTCGAGTGGGTCTGTGACCAGGCCGACGACTGCGGTGACAATTCGGATGAGCAGCACTGTGAGACTGATCACAAAATGCACACGCTCGGACCCCATCTTCAGCCGAAAGCCAACTGCTCGGAGGGTTTTTTCGCTTGCGGGACAGGCAGCTGCTTGCCCTTAGAGAAGGTCTGCGATGGGCTAAAACAGTGCTTGGATGGAAGTGACGAGGGCGGCGAGTGTAGTTAGTTGATATCTTTTTTGCTTATTTTTCGTTTTTTAATCTGTTCAGTAGAAATAGAGAATTTTATAAAATTAGATTTACTTTCGAATTTTAATAGAAATTAGCCGTCTTATAAATTCGAGAAGACATACCTTGACGTGAAATCGACATCACTTATGCACACGAAGAAAACCGGTTTAGGAAAAATTAATATATGCAATTACAGAGATCGAAAATTAGAGAAACATTACTAACCCTAAGTTACATTTTTGCTATACCTATATAGTAAATTTTAATAAGTTTCTATAATTAGTTTAAGTTAGTTTGGCATCATTTGGTCCTGTTTGATGAATTTACAAATAGTCATATTTTGACCCATCTAAGTAATATTTTTGTCAACAATAATGCAAGTAGTTTCAAAAATATTTAAACGTACATATTTAATTTTTGTAATAGAAATATTTTACATCAGAAAGCATTGTATTAATTTATTTGATAGGAACGCTAGTGGAAAAAAGAAAATTTAAATAACGGAAAATAATGAAAATAACTGTAAATAATGGGAAATAACGGGAAATAACAGGAAATAACGGGAAATAACTATTATAAAATATTTAAATTAAACAAAAATAACAGTTATTTTCCGATATTTTCCGATATTTCCCGTTATTTTCAGTTATTTCCTGTTATTTTCTGTTATTTTCCGTTATTTCCAGTTTTCTCGAATAATAATTTTAAAAATTAGATACCAGAAACAATTATTTTCCATTATTTCCCGATATTTTCAGTTATTTCCCGTTATTATCATTTTTTTTAATGATGTATAGAGAAAAAATAATTTTGTATCAATGAAACGGAAAATAATGAGAAATTACGGGAAATAACTAGAAATAACGGAAAATAATTGTTTTTGGAACCCCTTAATATTTAAAACTATTATTTAAAAAACTGAAAACAACTGCAAATAACGGGAAATAATGGGAAATAACTGAAAATAATGGAAAATAACGGGGAATAACTGAAAATAATGGAAAATATCGGGGAATAACTTTTATTTTTGTTTCAATTCAAACATTTTATAATAGTTATTTCCCGTTATTTCCCATTATTTTCAGTTATTTGCAAATTCGATTTCCGCTAGGGAATGATGATTAATGATTTTTGACGAAACATGTTATTTGATTTAAATTCAATTATTAGTATGTTTGTTGTCAACATTTCGAAGGATTTTCTACTTCCCTTATCAAGACTTAAACTACATCTGATGGCAAACAGAAGATCTACACTATTTTTAACATATCTCCCGATACGAACTACTCGCGTTCCTTATTTAACCAATAAGAGCAATCTCCGATGTTTAAAACCAGATTCAAGAATGGTCTTCCAAAATATTAGATTGATTTACTATCTCTACTTTGAGATAAAGCCTTTCAAATTTACTGATTTTATTGAATTTCACATACCACATCCTAGAATTTTAAGATACACTCATCACAAATTCCAGAGAAAGCTTGCGAGACAAATACCTGCGACAATATCTGCCATAAGACGCCATATGGCCCAGTCTGCAGCTGCCGATCTGGCTACAAGCTCGGCGCCGATGGCAAGTCCTGCGAAGACATCAACGAGTGCGAGCGCAACGTCTGTCCCCAGCTTTGTACCAATCGACCTGGCAGTTTCTCCTGCTCTTGCTACGAGGGCTACGCTCTTAGGCTCAACCGTGTCTCCTGCAAGGCTACCGGTACTATACTCCATTCGTATTAATGATCTGCAATCACTTTTATACTCACCGTGCTTAGAACTTAAAGCATTATTTTTATGTGTGTTTTGAATATTTTTGCAGGTCCGGTGATGAAGATAATCACGGCGACAAAGGACGACATCAGAGTTATGCAGCCAACCTCGACTCTAAGCAGCTCGGTGACGATCGTGTACCATGAGCCTGGAGTTGAGATCACCGGCCTAGATGTCGACGCTCACAAAAACACGGTTTATTGGAGCAACGGTAATATTTCGAGACGAGCTTACATTTAAGGTTTAGATTTACGGTGGTATAAATTAAGATGATTTTTGCAGAAGTTCTCGGGGTTATTAATAAAATGAATATAGACACGAAGCAACGCACCACTACTTCTCACGGTGTGGGTAAGCCGGAAATCTTAGCGGTCGATTGGGTCACGGATAATGTCTACTTCTTCGATAATAAGGAGTCGCCAATCATCAAAGTATTACTATGTTTATGCTATAAGGAATTTTAATGATGTTTTCAAAATTGATTTAATTTTAACTAAAAACTTTTTTAGGCCTGCAACGTAGAAGCCAATAAATGTTCGAATATTGTACATCTCGAAGAACGTAACAATAAGGTTACAGCTATTGTTGTTGAGCCACTTAAGGAGTAAGTTTTCTTTCACTAAAGAAAATAAATTAAAAAATTATTATTATTTTATTTACTTTGTTATATAATTATATTTTTTTGTTTATTTATATATAATTAAATGATTAAGATATTTACCTAAATCTATAAAAGTAATACTGTGTCTATTATTCGTTAATGTTTTATTTGGTTTTATATATTTTTATTAATAATCACAACATAAATTGCAGGTATTTATTCTGGAGTCAGGTCATGTGGAAGATCTACGAGAAGCCCACAAGTGAAATTTTACGAACAGACATGATAGGAGCAGACCAAAAAATCATTGTACATGAAAACCTTGGTATTGTCAGTGGTCTGACAATCGATCACCATAGATCACTTTTGTACTGGGCTGATAATTATCAGACAAACATCGAATGCGTCGATTTCAACGGAGATAATCGAAAAATTATTATGGCGGATCTTATTGTAAGCTATTTTAACTTTTTTCTTTAAGCTAGAATAGATTTCAGTATAGTGTGTAATTTATTTGATATAAATTATAATTTTGTGACACATACAATTATAGAAAATGTTTTAATTTTCAGACAAAACCAATAGGGTTGTATTTTTATGAAGATACATTATATTGGAAGACGGAAGCAAGTGGAGTACTTAGGAAACGTCAGTTGTATGGGGATATGTCCTACAGCCTGATTCCAGTCGGGAGCAATAATCTCAACAGATTATTCGTGGTATCGCAAGTTTCCAGACAGCCGGAAGGTAATTTTATATATTAAAATATTCATAATAGTTTGATTAACTAGAAATTAATTACTGCATTAAAATTTTATTGAAAAATTGTTATTCGCGTCTTACCATTCTCGGCTATTTCTACTGTAACCTTTTCGTAACAAAATTCATTTGCAGCCCCTAATAAGTGCAAGGACCATAGCTGTACGCATATGTGCATTGTGCGCAAAGGCGAGCCAACTTGCATCTGCGCGAACGGCTTTCCTTCCAGCGAATCGGATAATAAAACTTGCCCGGAGGAGAACGACGACATTTCACTGGAAGACGAGCGGTTGACGCTGCAGCAGGAAGGCGATGAGGGTGACAGGCGAAACAGAATGCGGGGGCGCGCCAAGTTGCCATCCTCGGTCCAGCGAGCTCAGCAGCCGTCTTTAAGCGGAGGCCAGCAAAGGCGACAGGGTACAGGCGCGATTACTGGCTTGGCTGTCGCTTTCGTCAGCTTTGCACTCATAGCAGCCGTCTACTTTTATCTCAAGAAGAAGCGGCCTGGATTCTTCAAACGTCGGGATCTTAGGTGAGTGGATTGTCTAATGGATTCGATGAAAGATACTAATTTTTAAATTACGCAATTATATTTATAAAAAAGTAGTAATAATGTTTTATTTGAACGAATTTAGTGTATTCTTTGAAAGATTTGGGGTAAATACATGAATAATAATTAAATTCCTTGATTTTATGAAATTTAAGTATACTTCTGAAAAGAAGATAATTTATTAATTTTCTAAACTTTACTCCTTAATTATGAAGATTACTTAAGTAAGAGTTTGAATTATTAATATTCTTTACAGCATACATTTTCAAAATCCATCATTCGCCCGAAGAAACAACAACAACTCATCCATGACTAGTACGAGTTCCATTCTAATGCCAGGCGAGCATGAATATTCTAATCCCATCACAGAAATGTCAAGCGCTAAAGTGAGCAACTTTTTTCATTACCATGAATTGCAGAAAGATTTATTTTTAAAAAATTATTAGTTACTAATCATAGATTAACTAAATAAAACGTAATCTTTTGTGAATAATATATATACATAATTAATTAATAGTTCATTAATTACAATTCAATTTGGAATTTCAAATAGTTAGCTCGTTATGGACATTACTTTGCCTAAAATATTACATCCTCATCTTAATTTAAATTTTCAGCTAAACAAATCTGAAAGTGGTTCCAAGAAGCGTTTGGAGCTCACGGCGGAACTGTCAGACAACGAAGCCGAGGAACCAATTACGACGACTTATCATTCTCGTTTGATTCGCTAAGAGGATCGAAAAGGGGAGCAACATTTATGAGAATTGTACAGTTTTATTTGCGCATCGGATAAATTTTCGCGCAACTTTATGTGTAAATTATTTTGTAAGTGTATGAAATATGTGAATTGAGATAGCGTCCAATCTTTTCAACTTTTGAAAATTTCAAATTAAAAATACTAGAGCGAATGTAAAGTACTTTTTATGTCTATATATTATTGCGTATAATTTAACTTTGATAGTGTGATAACGTTCAAATCTATGTCTTATTTAAGTGCGCAATTTTGTTATTTTAAGTCAACAAAATAGTGAAAACAAAAAAAAGAGATTTTCTTATTTTATATGTTTATGTAAGTACGATATTAAATATTATTATTTATTTAAGGTGATCAAAAAAAAAATTGTTAAATGCTTTTAAAAAATTATAATCTATGTGCATATACAATCATATATATTATATAATATAGTTTTTATACGTGAAAAAATATATTAAAATATAAATATTAAGAATACTCATCACTAAACCAAATTTTCTTATTACAATTCTTACGTCCCTGATATTATAATAAAAAACATAGATATCTACATTGTTAATATGACTATTACAAAAATAATATTTTTTATCATTTTATAATATTAAGCTGGAAAAACGTACCAAAATGTACCAAATTCATTTTCAGTTATTAAAAATGTAATTATACCTACTTTTAACTCTTAAAATAATATTATATTTAATTAAATTGCAGTTTCCGCAATCATGGCAAAAAAGGCTGTGCGTGATGAATTATCATAAAATAATTAAATTAAATAATTAATTAAATAATATATTTCATTACACATTCTATGATAATATAATTCTTTAAGCAGTCTTAAGAACAAATATTATGAGTAAATTTCGTATTTTATTCAAAGAATAAATAATATCGTAAATATTATAATATATATATAATGCAAAATACAAATTTTGACAAATTTGAAAGACTTAAAAAAAATTTCTTTATGCACCTTGTTAAAATTTGAGTCATATTATAAAATAAGCAATTCTCCAAAATCAAAAGCGTTAAACTGCAATACGGTCGTAGATGGTACCCAAAAAATATGTACACATACACATATGCATCATGTATATACTTCTGAAACATACGTAAAGTAACTTGAACGGTGTAAGTAAAGTTAGTGTGCCAATAAATTTATATCTATACTTCTTAAAAATATCGAATTCAAATTGTAACTCGTGCGTACGTTATTCTTTCCCAGTCTAAAATGAGTAAGAAGAAACAAAAAAGATAATAGAAGATTTCCGTTACGCTATATCCGCGCGCTTTTGCGACCCATATTTCTCATTATTTGCAATTTTATTGTATCTAAAGTCCGATCAAGAGAGACTAGGATCCAAACTGAAATTTTGCTTCTTGTCCTTCGTTCTCTCAGAGTTTAGCGTATACCAAATGCTAAATTAGTCCTAATTTAAAAAATTGAAGAGCCAGACAATAATCTTGCCAGGAGAGTGTATGACCTTCGGGTCAAAGGTCAACGAAACTTTGGGATATGTTATTGGGTACCAAAAAGGAAAACCAGAGCCGTACGATCCAACGCTTCAGAAAACTCATGTTATCAATGTTTGTAGTTTTATTTTAAGAAAAATATGAAAAAAGAGTTTCTACTTGAAATGCGAATAATTCAAAGTAGAAAAAGCAAGCATCAATTTGCTGTTTTCAAAATTAAGAGATGATAATGAGAACCAAAGTTATGCTTATTTAAAGTTGAGAAAATCGTGTTCTGAAAATCAGCTAAATTCCTACATTCGGAATTTTATAATATTAAAGTTATACTTGTTTAAACTAGAGCAACGAAAATACTTAATATTAATTCTAATTAGGTATCAATTCTTAATTCTGAAAACAGCAAATTGAAGCTTGCTTTTTCTACTTTGATTCTAGTTATTAAAAATTTATTAAGAATATTTATAGACTAAATTATTCGCATTTCAAGTAAGTAGAAGCTCTCTTTTTCTTCGAATAAAACTACAAAAATTGTTAACTTGAGTTTTCCGAAGCGTTACCGTAAAACTGTGTTGGTCGTCAAATTTCTACTCCTATACTGATTCATTTATAGTTTTATTTAATTTTAAAAATGATCTGCAAATTGTACCAATATCTTATAAATCTATGTTTATACTTAATGCAAAATAATAATATAGGAAAATATATAACAATAGTAGAATTAACCCATCTCTAGTACAAATAATTGTACGCTTTGTGAAAATCTTCTAAGTTATCGTTTGATCTACACTGAAGCATATAGTTTCTTTCACCACTGTTTTACTTTTATACTACTCTTTGGGTTCATGGAAAGTATCCTTTGGCGAGTGTATTCGATATGCGAATACCTGATTAATCATTCATTTATATAAAAGCAATTCGAACATTTATTTAAGTTCAATAATTGTTTTAAATTTATTTGTAAGTATGACGTCTGTGAAGGTATACTGTATATACTTGTTTTAATCACTATAATTATATATTATTTAATCATCATTTTATATCATTATTATGTCTATAGCGATTTATTAAAATATCATAAAGCGTCTAATACGGGAGTTAAAGCACTTGCTCAACTTCTTAGCGATTCACATGAGTTTTAGTTGAGGATAATCGCATAAACTGAATGAAATCAACGTTGTGCCTCTCTGATTTGACGATGTTGGCGTCATCGAAAAATGTAAAAGAGCCTTGCCAATTAAGTCTTCAGTATTATTCCGTCTTAGTGAAAAAGCTATGCAATCTATGTCATAATTCACTCCGCGATATTAATTATAATTAATTATAAATAATATTCTTGTTCCTCGAAACGACAGCCACTGGTTATTTAAGTCACCAAGGTCAAGTATAAAATAAATAATATTAATTGATCTGTTATAAGTAAGGCAACTTTATTTATACAATAGCATGTCAACGTATCGGCGAGTTTATCGACCCAATAACCGTCCTTTCCAAGAAGGAAAATACTTAAATTTGATATTTCATATTTTTTTGAAGAGCTTCTTTTTTATTTTATTAAGAACAATAGAAAAAGTTCTCCAAATTTGTTTTTTTGTCTCTAGAAATGATGATTTAAAGGCAGATTTATTTTGAAACCGCTGTAATCTTTATAATTAAGAAAATAGTAAAATTGTACAAAGTTAACCTGCATAATCTAGAAAGGTAAAATTTTTGAGACTGTATTAATAAATGTTATAATATTCTTCACTCTCTGACTTTGGCAGTTGAAGAAAATTATACTACTAATAATTACAAGAAACTACTTTACAGAAAACCTAAAATGCAGAGCAATTTGACCATATCTTAAACGAAATTTCTTTCGTTTATTAAACATTACAGATCATGCAGAAGCGGTTCTTGGCACATTTTCTGCTTAGATTATATTTTGTTGAAATAACGAGTTGTTGAAATTGATATTCTGTATAAAGTAAAGTGGGAAAAAATGCCAGTTTAGGGAAGACGTTGCAAATTTATATTTTCTTTTATATTTTTGATTTTTTGACTGGACTGACAAGTAGACTACCAAGTGAGCTGCCAACTGGTAACCTTGATGGTTCATTCGGCGGGAAGTCGCTTGTATCGGGGTTTTCGGCACTTGACCTATTGAAGAGTCATTCGGTACTTGAGCATTTGGAAAAGTATCGTTTGGTAATTGAATATTTAGTTAGTGCCGATTGGAAAAAAATGCTTCGTAGAAGATTTTACTAAAATTAACTAATTCAGTCGCACGCAAATATTTCAAAATTCTAACACTACTATTACTTTACACATAATTTAAAAAAAATTCAAAAATGTAATGGTTTCACAGTCACATCCTATTCAGAAAACAAAACTCAAACTCAACTCAGCATTAAACTCCCAGCGCCTCATAATTTCCAATTGATAGATAAGAATGTAACTCGGGAATCAAAATACCCATGACTCCTCATAGACTATGTAAGCCGTAATCAAGACATTGTTGCGCGAACTAAACATAGCCAGCATCACGTATCTGACTCAACGATGTGCGCGATATGAAAAAATGCAGAAGAGCCTCGTCGATATGCATTTCCTTCTTCATCACCGGAAAAAAGCTTCCGCGATCAAATTCAAGTTATATATTTAATTCGCTCTACGATCGTGTGCATTACAAACAATGAGGCTGGCTGGAGTGTTCGGTCTAATCTTTGGGATTCTCAAAACGGCAGCCGCCGGGTCGCCTACTGATCTCGGCTACGGCAAGGGGAGCGATGAGCTCGTTCATCCTGGATCACTTAATCACCAAGGTAAAGTGGCTATCTTTGCTCTTTTTCGTCTTGCAGATCAAGAAGCGCGGTAGCGCCTCGAAGGTAAATCTGAGTAAGAACTAATGTTTGGAGTACGGGATATGCGCGCAGACCTGCCGTAACACAATCGGTTCATTCTACTGCGCATATGAGTTAGGCTACAAGCTGCAGGAGGACGGCAGGAGCTGCAAGTCCGATGGTGACTGATAAGATATTATTTGTTTTGTCTTG
>UELX01006401.1:0-10986 GCA_900480035.1 Eupelmus urozonus | reverse complement strand
AAGCGGCCGCTCAGTATGCTTTTACGAGTAGACAAGGCCGTAAGTCGACATACGGTCCCTCCCAGTTGTATAGTGGTGATGTATTTAGGTCAAAATACAGAAATTTCATGACAAACGGTCTTTTTTATCTAAAATAAATCGACTTCAGTTAAACAAAAAAAAATAGTAAAAAAAAAAACTTAATTCTTTACGAATTTTTGATTAGATAAATCAGATGCAGTTTTTTTTTAACGAATCAATTGATATAAAAAACTTATTTTCGTAAAAATTGTGACATAAGTGTCTTTTTCACTTGTAGGGTAGTGTTATTTTAAGGAAAATAGCTTCTACTTAAACTTATATATTTTAAACTTCATATAAAACTGAAAATAAAAATAAAAAAATAAGTTTCTATTTGCTTTTTTCAAAATTAAATTATATCAATTATTTAGTTCGAAATAATGGAACCATAAAACGGGACTAATCGAATAAGTTACAAACTTTTTTATATTATTTATTTTTATTAATAATTCAACTTTGGACTCTCGGTTTCATAGTGATAATTTGAAACTTATTGCACAGTTATTACAAGATAACAGATATCTGAAACAATTATTTCTAAAAACATTCAGACTTGTTTACATAAAATTAAGTATAGTTTGACATAAAAAAATAAGGATAAAGTAAACAACTCAACCATGAGCTGTACTTCATTAAAATTTATATATGCAATTACAATAATTCACTAAATGTATTAAGGAAATACTCTATATCAATAGTTTTTAAACTTAAAGAAACTTTGAATATAATAAATGTTGGTAATAAAATTATTGAAAGCTAGCTAGTGTATAAATATATCTAGATATACTATTTGGCTGAACACCATGTTTCAGCCAGCTATTCAAGCGACAAACAGAATATTATAAGCACTTGATGAACACAGGAAACAATGTTAAAAATTCAGTAAATGCATGCCCATTAAAAACTGTTTAATCGCAAAATTGACTGAAAAATCATTAAAATACTATTAATTATTAAAAACATAAAAATCATATAAAAAGACAATATAAATGATTAACATCAGATTAAGTAATCATAGTATTGAGAAATCAAAAGATATTTATATTCTCACTTATTTTCGTTAAAATAAAATCAAAAGGTAAGGTATCTACATAATCTTACACCATCAGCTCTCCTCAATCACTCCTCAATCTCACTATTCCTTAAAAACACCGAGCACAATTTTTCCTACTACCCCACCTCGCAACACCCATTCCGTAAAACATCTTCTGCAAAAGCAAAACACCCGGGTCACGCGCAAGACAAAGAGAGAAGAGAAAGGCGCTGGCTCGAGGAGCCGAGGAGTCGAGGAGGGCGCGGGCGGTCGGCGGGTGCGATATTTGCCGCGCGCGCCAGAGCGTGGGTAACCCTGTTTGCGGCAATTTCTTGTTTCCATTAGGTTGGCCGGCCCTGCGGGCTAGATTCGCCCGACGAGCCCCCAAGCGCGAGCGGCTCTCGCGCAACTTTGCGCGCGGAAAGTGGAGACGAGCGGGGAGACACTGGTTTGTATAACGGAGCCGTGCGCTACTGTTTATAACCGGGGGTTTGAAAAAGAGAATTCTTTTTTTGTTTTGTTGCTTTTTTTTTGTTTTTGTTGATGTGAGGGGGGTGGTTTGGGGGATGGAGTGTTTTAAAAAATGTGAATGAAGTCAGTAGTGCCAGTTTACATGATTAACATGTTATTTTTTTAATTGTAGAAAGTGTGTATATTTCAGATTTTGAAAGAATACATTAGTCACTATAATTTTATTTTTACATTTCTTCTTTATCTCATCATTTCCAATGCGATTATCTTAGAAACTGACAAGTATTTCCGTAAATTATAAGTTTTTTCTAAAATTAAATGATCACAAAACAAAAAACTATCTAAAATCATAAACGATTCTAATCACACAAATTAAGCAATTAATCTAGCAAAAGTAACCTTCCTCTCTGCGTCTCTCTCTTACCCTCAGCCCAACATCGCTGCTAACACTTTAGGCGCGAGATATCAAATGACGCGCGCTGCCGCCCACAATAACACGGGGAGAGCTCACTCGGCCGGGCCGATGTTTGCTCGCTTTACTTCGTCCGACCGGACGCTATACAGCCCCTCGCGGCATACGACCGTAAATACCTCGCTGTTGCGCGTATACAGCTCTCTATACTCTGGCCGAGGCTTCAGGGGTGATTGTCCCGATGGAGATTCGGATGAGCTGATCGCTTTTTTTTAGATGTTTTAGTGGAGGGTTGTAGGCTTATGGTTGTGTTTAGAGATTGATGGATTCTGTTTTTGAATTAGAGTTTTGTGGAGGAGCGGGAGAAAGTAGTAGAAGGGAAATATAGTCAGCCAAAATTGTAGGCTTATGAAAGAAAGTACTTGGACTTTAGACAACGCTTCGTAGCGACAGCGGTCAGTTCTGTGAAAA
Source organism: Eupelmus urozonus (assembly GCA_900480035.1). Taxonomy (NCBI): domain Eukaryota; kingdom Metazoa; phylum Arthropoda; class Insecta; order Hymenoptera; family Eupelmidae; genus Eupelmus; species Eupelmus urozonus. The sequence continues at coordinate 8,539 of UELX01006401.1, read as the reverse complement.
ATAATGAATTTGATAGAAAAAATATTAACTTTTAGATTCAACAAAAGTTTTGATAATAAAGTCTAAAAATAATTAATACCAGTAAAAAATGCTATATTTCTTGAATATGCATTTCATCTTATAGAACAAACGTAATTATCGTCATTCGAATATTGTTCTCTATACCACGTGTGTGTTTTGCAACTGACCCTAATCGCATTATTTTCCAGCGTGGGAATCCATTTCACGAGGAATCGAAAGAAAAGATACATTGAGAGAAAAGAGAAGTGCGCGCTCTCAGCGTTACTGAATCGAATGAAAAGAAAGCAGTTCTAAGAGAACTATAATTCGATTACCAGGAGTCTAGATAAATACTCGTTGCGCGCTTTTCTTTCGATTATCCTGAGACAACTTTCGAAATACAATTTGCCCTCGACTTTTTCATTTACTCGTTGTTTTTGTTCTCAATACTTTTTTTGTCTATTCAGACGCCGAATTACAAAGCTATCAATTTTTTTAATAAGAATGGATCGGTTAGATATAATAAAAATATATAACTATGTGTCGTAAGTTTTAGTATTATCTTAAAGTTTACAAAATCAAAAAGTACATATTTTACTTATTCTTACTTTTATATGAAAAAATTATATTGAGTTTAAAAAACAAAAAATTTCTATATAACTAAAATATAGTTTTTGCCTTTAATCTATACTTATTTTCTGTAAAATGTTTAATTCTATAAAAAATTAAAATACATAAAATTTGTGTAAAATCATTTTTAAAATAGTGTATTGTGCAATAAAGATAAGATTATACAATATTTCGGTATTTAATTTTTCTTGTACAATTCTAAATACTTATTGTAAGCTTAAATTTAAACTAGTTTTAAACTGTGATATCATATTCAAACAAATAAAATTATACTTCATACAAACGATGAAAAATCTACACGCTCGAATCACGGCTTGAAAAACCTCAATAAAATCAGCAAAGTCAAAGCTCAGCCGCGCGAAAATCCGCTCCGACTTTCCGCCGCGGGAGCTACAGCTTCGCGCAGCTATATACAGGGAAGAAAACAACGACGGCAAAACCCATCTAGTGATTTCACAGGCAATTATGCCGACGGCGCGCAGGCGTTAAGGGGGCGGGGGTGGGAGGGGGGAGGACAAGCCGGGCTCGTCGCTCTCTCTTATTTAACGCCAATGTGAGCCGAGCGCACGCCTCGGCGCCCGCAACGCCCGGATATCCCATTTGCTCGAAATTGTCAATGATAGAATGGCAGATTGAAAACGCGAGCATTCAGCGCCATTCTGCGCGCGCCCCTACTGCCATTTTTGTCCCTTTCTTTCGAGACAGTGAGAGAGTTTTGCTTGGAGGAGTTGGATGGCTTTGGGCTTTTTATGAGATTTAGATTTATTAGGTGTTGCTACGGTAGTTTTGGATGGGCGTTTTGTTGTGGCTTTTTGGATTGGTGGGTTGGTTTGTTTTTGATTGACTCGATTTGATCATGAAAGTTTTCTGTAAATAATAGTTCATTTAAAAAAGTTATTTTTAAACAGTTTATTCTGATTTATTAAATTCCTATTTCTGAATGAATAATTTGCAAATTTGAGTGTTCGATGTATCCGTATAAAAATTTTTATTGTGGTAAAAACATCTCAAAATTGTTTATGTTGTTAGTAAATTATAACATTTATTCAATGAAATAAAAATGTTCTATAATTCAATTATTTTTGTAAAACTATCTTATTTTTAATCATTATATTTTCTTTTTTGTAGTATAAAAGCTACCATAAATATGGTAAAATAAAAATTTGATATTCACAAAAAGATCAGTGGCTTTGTCAGAGTCAACGATTGCTGTAGAAAAGCCACACTATGCACGTCTAATCATTGACCGAAGTCCATGGTGCGTTCTTCAATAAAAAGAGTGCAAATATATAATTGAAGGATTCAGAGGGTACGAGTATCAAAGGGAGGCTTACGACATATCCGGTTCGCTCTACTTATTGAAATACATGCTCATTGGGATACCTTTGAAGATTCTGCAAAAGTTTGCAGTAATTTTTTAAGAATATATTGCTTATCTTGTTTGAGTAGTTCAAATGGCTGCAAGTAGATAATTATTGTCAACCTTTTACAATTATTAAATAATTATTAGTAAATTATTTTCTCATATTATTGATCAATTAATAAAAACTTAAAATAAAATAATGTCCCATTATAACGTTCAATCTCGAATCAAAAATAAAAATCCATTTATAGAATCATTACCCGCGACGCACTCAAAGAATAAATATTGTCGCGCGATTACAATTATTTTCCAACGACAATGTCGACAATGTCGCTCTAGAATCTCTCTATTAAGCCCGCGCGAAGTCAGGCCGCTGTCGTATAATTGAGAGCAATTAATCCAGCCGCCGCAAACGAAGCCGTTTTCATTTTCGCTGATGATTCTCCTACCGCGCGACCACGAGAATATAATCTATCCTTAAATAAGCCGCCGGGGCTAAATCTCTCACTCTCTCCTCCTCTCTCCATTTTCACTTTTCTCATACTAATCTGCCATTTTTTCCGGCGCTCCTCGTCCACCATTCTTCGCTTCTTTCGCGGCAAAGGGCACGGGCTCTTCGGTTTCATAGCCGAAGCAATCTTCGCTCTGTGGCCTGAAGATTCAATTACGGAGGCCTGCCACGCGCGCGCGAGCGGCGAATTTAAAAACACGAATTATTAGAGCGGTATTAAGCGCTAAGCCTGCGTTTTTTATATCGAGTGGCGTCGGAGAGCTCTTATTTTTGCTAGATTCTATCTTTATTGAGATTTTTTTGCGTTTTGCTACATTGCATTTTATATTTTTTTTTTTTTGAATTGATGGTTTGGTAGTTGCAAGTCCCTGGGTACAGTTTTGTTTTTATTTACGTGTATCTACGAATGAATCAGCTGATACATCTTACTTTTGAGATAAAATCTGTGACTGACAATATTTTCTAATTGTATAAAAAGTTGAGACCACGTTTTAAAAATATTTGATTTGTTTAGTCTTTACTAAAAATTATTATCAATTTTTTAAATTAATAAAACTAAATCATAATAGTAAATTCGATATGTTTATGAGTTATTTAATTTTAAAAGAATAGAAAATATTTTATGTTACCAAATATATCAAGTATTTTTATAAACGATTAAATTAGTATAAAATTAAAATAAAAGAGTACTCGACATTTCCATAAAATTTTTAATTATTTTTTTAACTTTTAACAAGGAAATGTGGTTCTATATCGTAAGTGTACAATTTTAATCCCAAGAAACCTCCGTAACCTTCAGAACTCTTATAATATAAGCCTGCATCGGACATTGGTGTATGTACAGTCGTTGTCACATCTTGAATGTCAATGAACGGGATTGTGTTTTGACCAATATCAGCTTCTAAACCAGTTGTTGAGAATCTCAAATAATGATCTGTCGATGTCGCTGTACTTTTTTTAGGTGATAGTGTTGGTACATCAAGGCCTTCGAGATCTAATATTTCACTGCAATGAAGATATATTATCATAGTTGTTTTAAATTACAAAGTTAATAAAAATTCATTGCTTACCTTTTAGATAATTTAAGTGGATTTGTATACACCTGGACCTTCCCTAGTAACTGCCCTGTCGCAAAATCAAAAGATCTTGCATAAACTACTAAGCGTAAGTCTCCTTTGTTAAATTCTCTAAAAGCCAATCCTACCACGGCTACTTTATGTGGTAAATGTGATTTTTCACTAACATATATTCCTCTACCGGAATCCCACCCTATCTTATGAACAAATCCTTTCTTCAGATCTAAAATATTATTATACAAATGAAAAATTAAATTAAAAAAAATCATAGTATTCGATACAAATTTACACCTCAGTGCGAAAAAGGTGATTCTTGCATGAGGGCGAATTTATACATTTATATAGTGGGTGTAAATTGTATTTAAGAATTTGATAAAATGCGCAAAGCACTATTTTAGGCTTGCAGCATTAAATATATATAATTATTATACTTTCTTCAGTAGCTTCTATGGTTGTTACAGAGCTCCATGTAGCAGTATTATTGATTATAGTAGCTTCTGAGCCTAGTTTGCCTTCTTCTATTTGTATATAGATTGTATGATTCTTCTTAACGAAACGGGCACCAGTTAGGACGCTATAAAAATAGTAATTATATTCAAAAGTATTTAAATTACTTTACAATAAATATTACAATTATTTGCTTAATAACATACTGATTGTCTTTGGCCATTGATGGTAATAGACTGACATATTTATCTGAATCTGGTAGTGATTCTTCACAAGTGCAAAAGCTGATAGGACTTTTCATTTCACTGTTAAATTCACAACCGTTCCTTTTTCCGTAACTTTGCGGGTTATAAGTGTCTTTATATTCTACGTAATTGTACCTTCGATCGCTTTGAGGATCCTATAAGAATTAAAAGAATTTCATTAATAAACATATATATTATAATAGTAATGATTTATTTAAACGCACCGCAGTACACATATGTAAATAATACTTAAAATGGGAGAAACCTTTGCTTAAGTCTATCTCTTTACAATCCCTTAATTTTCCACTACATATTCTAGCAAAATGGCATGGATCTAAACAATTAATCAAATACAATTATATATTAGACATATTTTTTTTAAACCTTCTAAAAAAATATACCTTTTTCATTTTTATGGGAGCATGAGTAAGGATTTAAGGGATTCGCTAAATAGCCTTGGAAGAGATTACTAAGTTTAGTGTATGTAACATCTGCAATAAAAGCGTTTTAAACTGTTTAATAGATTTACGAATTATAATTTTGTTTTAATATTGTCAAGATAATAATATTGAAAATAACCTTCAACTTGCTTTACAGAGTCACATCGCCAAATTTCTTGTGAAGCAATTTTCATTCTAAGCTTAATAGCTGCTTCAATTTCTTTATCGATTGTAACAATTTTTTGATTCAAAGTTTCTGAAGCAGTTGTAAATACTTTTTTGATAATTTTTGTTGAGCACTTATCATCTATAATTTTAAAAATATGTAATGACTTTTAATTGTTAAAAACAACTAAATAGCAAAATAATTATACATACAGTGTTTTTCATTCTTCGAATCACATCTCACAAGTTTGTAAGATTTAGTAGCTGTTTTTTCGAATTTAAGAATGTCTCTATAATTTTCTTTTAAATCATACGGGTCACTATATTCCAATACACTAATTATTTCTTTTAAAAAAATAAGAGGTCTATAGTTAGAAATATTTTGAATTGCACGTGTACTGATTTAGATATTTGTGTTTTACCTGCTGAATATTCATGAGCTAGTTCAAGAGCTATTTTCGAAGACAACAAAACTTTCACTTGAAATAGTTTTGTAAGTGCAATGAAATGCCGATAAAACTGTTGTAAAGATTGATGATAGTAGTCAATTTGTAAACAATTACCTTGAAATCCCTGAAATTAGATATATCTCTGTATTAATGAAAGTAAATTTTTATGAACGCATCTTCACACTTTCATTGATTAAACTCATACTTATTACATCCTTGACTATAATTTCATCTTCAAATATTTAGTTATGCGTACCTTGTTCTTAAGTAGATCTACAAAATTTACAATATTTTGCTCCTTGTTATAAATAACATTTTTACTAAAGATATTGACTAAATAATCTAGTGATTGATCTTCTGAAAGTAACAGATCAATAATTCCTTTAAAAAACATGTAGTCACTGGAGTATACTCGATGATTTTTAATATAACCAACATATCTTTTATATATACTATCAATGTTTGTAGTAGCAGTATGAAGATCTGGTATATAATAGATGTTATTCAAATTATCGTTTACTATAAATCCAAGATTTTGTGACAATTTTATTTGAGTTAACTTATCCACTCCAGAAAAATTGTGATGATATTTCAGATTTTGCCAAATGTCATTTACTACATCTGAGACTTCGTCATTCAATCCAATTGAGTAAATAATTGGATTCTCAGACGTACAATAATTATTTTTCCAAAAAAACAGTAAGATAAAAAATAGAAAACTTTCAATACGCTTCATTGTATCGCCTTTCGAATGATTGAACTGATAGTATACCTGATAAATAAATGATAATTTTTTTATTAACGTTTATAAGTTACTTATTATATAAATAAATACAGTATTAATAATTTAGTACAGTAATATAAAACTTATATTCATTATAATTTAAAATATAATTTATAGTAATTAATTAATACAGAGCAAACAATATTGAAATACCATTTTATAAAATAAATATATTTAAATAAACAACAATAATGTTAATTACATTGTTCTTGTTTTTTGTTGATATATTTCAAACCTTACCTTCTGATTTGTGCTTATAAAACCGAAAAAAATATCTTGTTAGTAAGGATATAACAAACAAATTTTGTATGTGGTTGTGCAGATGTTCCACTGAAAATGAATCCAGATAAATGACATTAAAAGCCATCGGAAGAAGGAACCAATTATATTTTGAACATTTGGCGATAAGCTGGTAACCAATTAGCTAATTAACTTCATTAATTATCTTAAAAGTTTGCATATTTGCTGGAAATAAAATATTAAACAATAATGAATTTCTGAATGTCATTCTATAAGCTCTTTCACTTTATATATTTTCTACTATTCTTACACAGACTACATTATCTATAAACGAAAAGAAATCTCGCATACGCTACTGTCAAAACCTTATTTTTTATTTGTTTTCTCTATTATACTATAATGTTTATCAGTTTTGCGAAAGCTTTATACCCGCATAAAAATATACATTACGCGCAAAACAATACTGATGTATACGTACAGATACTTTTTAATATATTTGTACGATATCATATTATGTCATTCATTATGGGATTTTATAGTGTCTTATTTAATATGATAAATAAATCATATACATACTAATAAAAGTAGAAATTCATGTTTTCAATGTTGTATTGGCTAAAAGGAAAAAGTCTGTAATTTGTTCAAGTACTTAACAAAGTACTAAGCCGGGGGGAGGTTTTTTTTCAGAATGATAAATTTTCAGATGGGTATCTCTATCATCATGCTTCTTTTATAATGTAAAAAAAATCTATATTACTATGCATCATACTATTAAATCTGTCGAATATTTCATCATTTTCTTATTTCTAATTTAATGTAATCTGTTTTTATTTTTCTGAAAAAATATCCATCTAAAAATTTATCATTCTGAAAAAATATCTCTCCCATAAAGGGTGGATGGCAGTAAAAATTTCAAATACTAAAAGTGTCTCTTTAGACCTTTAAATTTTTACAATTTTAACTTAGACTCCATAAAATACAATATTTGGAATTTTAATCCTTATTAATTTTTGCTTTCGGAAAATTTGAATATTAAATTTTTAAATCTCCGTGCGCAAAGTTAGATTTTGCGCACGCTTGAACCAAAAAGCATATGCCAAAACTCGCTATGTGCAACTTGTATAAAAAAATACCTATGTTTCAATAAATAAGCGAGGAAGTGATTTTAACCACGCGTGGACTTTTCAAACGCCGCCGCGGGGCTAGAATCACTTTCTCACACTAGTATCGAAATGTACTATTGCGAATTTTATTTTATTTCTAGTATTTGTATTTTGGGATTTGGATTTTCTGAATTTCCAATCTCGTCTGATTATTTTATTTAAAAAAAATAGAGCATATTTTATTGCTAAATAATTTAATTAATTTTATTAGCTTTTCAATTATTGTTAATTAACTGTAACATTTTCTTCTTATATCTATATTTTTTCAATTTTTAACGAGAAAATGTGGTTCTACATTATAAGTATACAATTTTAATCCCAAGAAACCCCCGTAACCTTCAGAACTTTTATAATATAAGCCTGCATCAGACATTGGTGTATGTACAGTCGTCGACAAATCTTGAATATCGATAAATGGAATTGTGGTTTGACTAATATCAGCTTCCAAATCAGTTGTTGAGAATTTTAAATAGTGATTTGTAGATGTCACTGTATTTTGTTTATGTGATAGTGTTGGTACATCAAGGCCTTCGAGATCTAATATTTTACTGCAAGAAAGATATATTATTATTGTAAGTTTCAATTAGAGACTGAATAAAAATTTATTGCTTACTTTTTATCTATCTGAAATTGATTTGAATACTCATGAACTTTTCCCACTAATGTTCCTGTTTTAAAATCGAAAGCTCTTGCAAAAACTGTTAAACCTAAATCTCCTTTGGTGGATTCTCTAAAACCCAATCCTACCACGGCTACTTTATGTGGTAAATGTGATTTTTCACTAATATATATTCCTCTACCGGAATGCCATTGAATCTTGTGAATAAGCCCATTCTTCAGATCTATAATAATATTATGCAAATGTATCTTAGGAATAAAATTAAATATTTATAAAGTTATTATTATACTTTGTTCAGAGGCCTCTACGGTTGTTATAGGGCTCCAAGTTGCAGTATTATTTACTATAGTAGCCTCTGAGCCTAGTTTGCCTTCCTCTATTTGTATATAAATTGTATGATTCTTCTT
>UELX01006400.1:0-10990 GCA_900480035.1 Eupelmus urozonus | reverse complement strand
TAACTCTAGTTTAGAGGTAATTATTAATTTATTGATATTTCAACTTATATCTTTCAGAAAATACTTTAAAATAAATCTAAGCTATTGAACTGTTCATATGAAATCTTTAAAGAAAATCTTTTTAATTTCGATCAATAAACTTGTATCTATCATATTAAAAAATAAAATTATACTTACATGAGGTAGTGGCTGTTCGTTCTGAGGTTCTGACTGCCTGACTGGGCTTGACTAGAAATATACAATTTTATATGTGGTTATTCAATTTCTTATATCCCGTGATTGAAGTTAAACAAATAATAACTTAATAAAAATAAATTTTAAGTGTTTCATATATATACTAACCAAAACGAACGCTGCACCAAGCAGAACGAGAAATAGGCTTTTCGAAAACATGATGATGTCGTGGTTCTACCGATAGGAGGACCAACCAAAGTGTGCCGTATACCTCGACCTTTCCGATATTTATACCAAAAAAAAATCTTTCAGATCGTAATAATCAAAAAATTACGTCAAAAAATAAAATCACATCTGTTACATTGTTGAATCGGGTCACCCTCACATCGTATTATTTATTCGCAAATATTTAAATAAGCTTCGATCAGCTGCTAGCATTAAATCGATTGACATTTTATCGCATTGCCAAATTTTTATTTTTCACAACTTAGCGCCATTAGTTTCATTGCCATTACGCATCATTGGTACAGTTTACTTTCATAATGCGATAATCAACGTTTAATTTTAGATGATTTTGAATTAGCGCGGCAGAATATAGATTTTTTATGACCCCTGCAAAGAAGATGCAGAATTTCGGATAGTTTATTAAAAATTTTAGATTTAATTATGCTTATTTTATATTTTATATCGACAATAATTTTAATCTTATCTATAGTCACAAACATTTCAAGATTACTAAAAATATTATACAGAAGCTTGATTTTTTATATGTATTGTCACCTGTAATTTAAAAGCTAATTTTAATCACTATAGTGTTAAAGTAGAATGAAAAAGTGTAATTGTAATAATTACCCAGATTCTCTGATAATGTTACTGATCGTATTTTTGCTTTTAATAAATATTAATTAATAATTTAATTAATTAAATTCAATAGAAGATTTAATGATTTATAAGATAAATTTTCGTATTAATGTGCTCTAAATTATTCATTAGCAAAAATGTTGGTGGAATTCATAAACGCATTTTTAAGCGCATTTACAAACTTTATAAAGCTGGCCTAATATTAATTGATTTATTACCATATTTTTCAATAAATTTTAGCAGATCACTTGAAATTGAAATGCTAAATTCTAAATTTAGAGTTGAAGTGCAAATAATCAAGATTGTGCAATACCGAAATATTTCTAAAGATTTATCAAAGTCTAAATAAAAGTTTGTGATCTTTTTTATATATATTCCTGATAATTTTGACAACGGAACTTTTAAATCAAAAGGAGCAATAGAGATACTCTTGAAATAAAGTACGTACAAGAAATTCATTTACTACTAAACTTTGCAGTACTTAAAAATATTTGACGGATGCTGATCTATTCTTTATCTATTAATTAAATTACAATTTGCATTTTGCTTCGAAAAACTGTTAAAAATATATAACATATAAAGTTATATACATCAAAATCGCCTTGTGAAAGAATCCTCATTCAAAGCAAGTCACGTTGGAATTGAAAACCATTATAAATCCTAGTATACCTACAGATACACTAACTGTTCTTAGTACCAAGTACCTTTTAAAACTAAAATAAAAATTAAATTCAGATAATAAAATTAGAATTGTGTTTTCACACAACATAAATATAGACAAACCAAGCTTTTTATTTTTAAAAATCTTTTACCAATAAAACTACTTAATAAAACTATTCATTACTGACAGTATTGGCTTTGAATGCAGTACAACTTTTTGAAATAAATATATAATTTTTATAATGCACAAAACTAGTATTGCTTTTAAATTCTGGTTTTTCATTTTTTTTCTTTTTTATTAAAATTAGAGAGTATATCTTGGGGTCCGACAAAATTTTGTGATGGGGAAATATGGTACGGTAAACTACGAAATAATACCTATCCTCCGAAGTGGGCTTAACTAGAATTTGTCTTTACTATTCAAATAGATTTTTGCTAATAAATAAAATTTTATCATTTTCAAAGCAAAGTAATTTCATATTTTTACAATTTTATAACTTTTCAACTCTTAACAATGAAAAAAAGGCAAAATAAAATTTTATATGTAATACACAAGTTTTTATTAGAAAAAAATGTAAACTCTTCAATGTGAAAAATTAAGACAGAAACAACAAATAAAATAATTTATAAATAATTTATTAAAATTCAGCGTTGAGTGTTTACGCGAACCATTATCGTCGTAATATTTTGTTTATTTTAATTATAACATGTTTTTGTTATGTTAAATTATTTCTTATTAACGGCAGTCAATTTTAGCTTATTCTTTCTTGTCAGACGACCACTTGGACTTAACACCTCGGATGGCAGACTTCACTTCAGAGAAGAGGGCCTTAACTTCATCGTAGGTTTCTTTGCCAGCCTTCTTGAGCTCAAGCCAAGTCTCTTTGGCAGATTTGTAAACATCCTTCAATTCGGCGATGGCTTCCTTGCCTTGTTTTTTGAGTTCTTCATAGGTTTCCTTAGCTTCCTTAATGAATTTCAAACCCTTATCCTTCAGGGCGATCCACTTGTGCTTGAATCCTTGGAACTTGTCCTTAGTCTTCTCGACGAACTTATTCCATTTATTTGCCAATTTCTTCCATACGCTGACTTTGGGTGCTACGGTGGTCACTTCGTCTTGGTTAGCGAGTTCGTCGAATAAGTCTCCAATGTCTAAGGACTATAAATGTACAAAAATTGATAAATAAGTATTTAACAACAGGGTTATATAATTGAAAAAAATGTTTAAATAAAATGTTGTAGGATAATAAACCTAATATAGAAGTCTGGTAAAAATAATTGAGATAGTATCAAAACTTTCAAATCTTTTGAAATAGCCCTTTCTTTCCGAGCTATAAGCTATTTAATCTCAAATATATGTTAATTTCTTTAAAAATTATGTTTTCTTATCAACAATAAGATTCTAAGTATATGTGTTTTAGACATAGGTGATGCAACTAGGTGCAAAGAGCATTAATTATTAAGCTTTAGTTGGTTGAAAAATATCAATTCTTTGGCTATAAGCAATCAAAAATAAGACAAAATAGTTATTAAATTTATCCGAACATATATTCTTTAAAATATAAGACAAATTTTTAATACTTTTCGTACGCCATGTATAGCTGCTTATAACTTCCGAAAGAATCAATATTTTATTATTAACAAACCAAATTCTAAATTAAAGCACTTTGCGTCTGGTTTTGCCACTTATGACTATTTATTTTTATAACACAAATACTTGAAATTTTATTGTAGTGGCCCCTTCTTGTTAGTTATTACTTACAACTACAAATAAAAATTGATGACTTCTAAAAGAATCAAAAATTTCTTAAAATAAGTTCTTATAATCTGATTAAAGAGACATCAGTATTTTTATAAAAATGTAAACATTTCTCATGTCTTTGTCTTAAAATTTTCGAGATAACTAGTTTATAAAACTTCACTGATGTTTTATATAATAATATCTACAAATGTGCACCAAAAATAGTAACATTGCATATATACCTACAAATGTAAGTGCTTAATTCACGCAATATTACTCTTAGTTGTTATTTATTCATTTATGTTTTGAAACCCCACTAAAACGTACTTGCAACTCGACTTCTGATTCTATTAGTTACACCTGTGATAAAGTCTGCCACGTTGCCATTTGACGCACACATTTGGAAAAATATTAATATCGGTAGATACTTAATTACAATACTGTTGCAAATCTTCATATTTTTTTATTCAATTTGATTACATAATATAATCAACATCTACAACACGACCTATTATAATTTTATTGCTTCTACTTATGATAAAATTTGCAACGTTATCAGTCGAGTCAGATATTGAAAGAAAAATATTCATTCCGGTAGGTATACTTTTAAACTCAAGTATATATTGAATTGACTTTATAATCTAAATGAACATACGATCTATTTATGTATAATTCTTAGCTATAAATTATAAATTAATAATATATTATAAATTACCTCGTCATCCTCATCCTCATGGGCACCGACGGGCTTGTTAGCTTCAACATCGGATTTCTGAAATAATTAAAAAAATTTTTAATTAACCATTATTGTTTAAAAAAAAATAATAATTTGAGAAAGTATAAAATGATTGTATATGAATTTTATTTTAAAAAGTTAGTTTTTTCTACTTTCAAAGAAGAAAAAGAAAGAGAAAATAGGTTTTAATTTTGCCAAAAAAAGTTATTCTTACCGGAGCTACTTCTTTGTTGTCGCTAGCTGGAACTGGGTTGGCCTAAAATTATTTGTAAATTTGATTATTCTAGAGAATGGAAAAATAATTGTATTATTATAAAAAGTAATACTTTACCAAAACCAACGCAGTACCCAGAAGGACGAGGAATAGAGCCTTAGTGAACATTGTTGTGAAGGTGTGAAGGTAACTAGATCGACTAGTAAAGTTCATCCGATTTTATACCAAAATTATTTGGGCTAGATCATTGAGTAACAGCGAATGGTGAATAGCGATAATTGAAATTAATAAATATTAGCCTTACTATAGTTTGTTTTATCTTTTCTGAATTAAACTTTTACTAACAGGCTATTGGATTTCAGCAAACTTAATTTCCATACTCATTTAATATTCTAACGTTTCTTTGTAAACGTCGACATTCGCTTTATTTGCAGGATATACACATGTGAATGAAGGCGTCGTTAATTCAACCTTTTTTAGTACGTCAATCTTTGTATTAATATACACATAATAAAACTTATCAATATCAATTGCGCGTAAAGAAACTTTAATCCATTTATTAAGCATTTTTAAAAAATTTTATTAATTTGCGTAAAAATGCTTTACAAAGCGTCAGTTTTAATCAGAATTTTGCAAGAAATACATTGAGTTTTTGAGCGATATATACATATATTATGCGTAATTTTCTTATTCTTTTATTATAACTTCTATTGAAATAAAGGTAAAACAAAATAATTTTTGATCATTTATAAATCTTAATGATTTGATTTACCTTAATAAAAACATTTATATTTATATATATATTCTTTTCATTTCTCTAAATAGTCTATACAAGTTGATTTCGAGCAAATCGTTTTTTTGTAGTAATAAAGTTCATGGAATTTTAATGAATTGTTATGCCAAACTTTTCAGGGAAAAAACATGTTTCGGAAATCAAAGTTTAAATAAAGTACCTTGCATTTAAAAAATAAATTTTTTTAAAGTACATTGTATTTAATACCTAATTAAAAAGTAGAACTTTATATAAAAAATATTAAAAATGATTATTTACTACATTAGTTAAATCTAAATACAAAATAATTTCAAATAAAATAATTACAAGAGAATTGCGATTAATTAATTTCAATATAAAAAAACTGGTTATTTTTGAGCATTTAAATTTCAACAGTTTAATCATAATATGTTTGTATAAACTTAATTAGTACAAATTAACTTTTAACTCGAATACTTAAAAGAAAATTGCAGAGTAAAGGGATATACAAACAGATATGATAAAGTAGATGTAAATCTGACTTATATATGCATACATTTTTGTCATAAGTAATATAGACTTCAAGTAATGCAATACTTAATAAAAAAAATCATTAAAAAGCATCACAAATGATGTATTCTTATCTGAAGAAGTTAAAATCAGCTACAATATTTGTGTAATTTAAGTTTTTTTATTAATACTTCTGTGGAAGGAAATATCCAGCTGAAAAGAAGCGTGCTCATACGCGTTTTATAGTAAATATAACCGAAGCTGTGGAAGTGTTTTTCAATAATTTCTGTAGAAAAGTACACTAAAATTGGAATTTAAATAGTTTATACAATAAAAAATAAGTAGCCATTAGCGTTAAATGAAATGTACGCATATTCGCTCATAGGAAGAGTCCAGAACTTTTGTATAAAAAATTTTACTTTCATCAAAAACGAACTTTTTTAGACTAAAGTACTAGCAAAATTATAGTATTTTATGCATTTTATTTATTTTTATGTAGATTTAGAAAAATTTTATTTATTTTTATATAGATTTAGAAAAATAATTGCAACTTTGAACACAAATAATTGGATATACAAAAACCATATTTTAAATAACAAGAGAGAAATCGAAACTAGAGGAAATATGCTTTAATTTGTTTTTTCTAAAATTAAAAAATATTAATCTAGACCAAAGTTAGAGCAGTTTAAATTGAAGTAACGTAATGAGTACACCATTGAATTGTAAATATTAGGAGTTTCAATGATATTTTTCATTGCTAAAATCCATAGATTATCTCAAGTCAAAAGTTTATACCAGATTTCTGTCTTGTAATTTGAGATACGATAAACGTCAACCAAAATATTTATATATTTTTTTTTATTTTTATAAAAATTTTATAATATAGAGTCTATTATGTAAACGTAAATATTCTAATAAAAACCTTAAATTTAATGAATAAATATTAAACTGTAAAAGAATACAACTGTAATATAAAATTATACCTCCCTGCATAATTTAAAATCATACATAAAACAGAAATACATAAAGAAATATTTAAAATTCTTTTTTATCGTAAAAATTTATTAAGAAATAAAAAATATTCGCTGTCAATCATTTTTAACGACTTATTATTCATTAAAACATTTATTCTCATTTAAAAACTTTTTAAAAAGCAATTCTAAAGTATGTAATATCTTCGAATCTGATAATTTTTTACAGCTGTATAAATATCTCGACCGGAATTCACAAAAGTTACTTTTGACCACAATTTCAAGTAAATTAAAGTCTTTTTACTTTTATACAATAAAATTTTCTTAAAAAATACAGAAAACCCATCGTTCTTGCTAAAAATTTGTTTCATAGAATAAAATATAATTTACATAAATTATAAATATTCATATTCTGCATTATAGAGATTTTTTCAAAACAGTTGGCTAAGTAGTTGACTAGTAGTAAAAATTATAATATTTCTTTAGAAAATATAGAGTTATTATTATTGACACAGCTTATATAAAACACGCACGCACACCCGCAGGTATGGAAGTACATACATACACACATTATCTAAAACCATGTGTATTCTAGACAGCTTCATAAAAATTATAAATTTCATTATATTGTATAGGTTCCCTTTTAAGAAAGCAAAAAATTTAATAAATAAAAAAAACTATTACTTTATATGATATATTTAGGCATTCTAATAAGAACATTACCTAAAATAAAAATTATAAAAACTTTTCAACATTTTAACTTTATTAGTCTAATGATAAAAAATTCTAATGATTGTATGTTCTTCTAATGAATTTGCGAGTATATGTTTATTTATTATGCATATTTTACGAACAAAAGCATGTGCAGCTGCTTGCTTGTTTACTAATACTGCTTTATCTTAGCCATTTTTAAATGTATCAGCCTCATCAGTATGAACCTTTGTAAAAAATTTTTTGTTATAAAGTAACAACTTTCTCACTGGAAATTTCTGTTGCTTGAACTTCAATCCTTTTTTCATTGAAATTTATACAAGACAATTTTAGGTATAAATACTTAGAATTACTGTATTTAGAGATAAAGCAAAATCATAAATAAAACTTCTTTAGAATTCGTTTATACATTTTTTCAATTGTGTTTTTTCTTTTTTTAAGTTTTAATATTACGCCTTTGTCTTACAATCTTTTTTCTACTATTCATACAATGTCCTATAATGTATGTACGTATTAACCCAACCTTGTTGGAGAATATTATAAGCATTCTAAAAGATATTTTCTTTCGGCCAGTGTACATACCCACACTGAGAGTTAACAAAGAACAGATGTTTTAAGTCGTTTAATTTATTTTTTAATATTGAGAAATAATCTCTTTCAATTTAATATATTAATACAGCTACGTGTCTGATTCATTATCTATGAACATTAAAAGGTCAAAATTACGAAACATCAGCATCAAAAGTTCTTATATCAAATTTATTGATTTAATTCTAAAAAGTTTAATACTTACCTTGATATTTTATTATTTGAAATTCATATTTATATTGAAAATATTTTCAATTATATTCAATGACATATTCCTCTTTTTAATTAATACAATATGATTTTGTAATACGTGCCAGTTGTACAAATCTTTAATATATTTTATTGAAATTGGAAGGTCATAAGAAATAATGTACATACACGTGCATGTAATTTTTTATATCCGTTTAATAAAAGGTAACAGGTAAACTTGTTTATCAATAGGATACAAAAGTTGAAATAATTTCGATAAAAAACTAATACTTAATCCTGCTTCTTAACTTCATAAATCTTCACCTTAGCATTGTCGATGGCTTCCTTGGCCTTTTGCTTCCATTCTTTTAATTTAGTTTCCCACTTGGTCTTCTCTTCCTTGAGGGCGTGCTTAGCCTTTTCCTTTAGTTCCTCGAACTTTTCCTTACCATGTTCAAGAGCTTCCTCTCCCTTGTGTTTCCATTCTTCCAGGCGAACTTCCCAAAGTTTCCTTATCTCTTCTATGTCCTTCTGGGCCTTCTTTTTAATATCATTGTATTTTTCTTTCAGTTCAGCATACGTCTCTTTCCCAATTTCAACAGCTTTTTGACTCTTCTGCTTCAAATCGTTTAAGGCCTCCTCAAATGTTTTCTTGCCCTGTTCATAGTAATCTTTCAGAATTTCTTCAACATGTTGGAGCCAGTCCTGCACTTTCACCTTCCAGCTCTTCTCAGTCTACAAATTTAATCAAATTTAAAATAAAAATTAGATCCAAAAATTTTATTCCTTTTTGCCCCTAAACAAATGCACATTGGATACAGTTATTTATAAATTTAACTCTTTGCAGCACAAATCAATAAATTTTTCTACACATTTTCCCATAGTTTATTTTCTCTTAAATTTCAGACAATTGATTTATTGTCATTAAATGAGTAATGTTAAAATTTTTTGATGTTGTTTTAAATAAAATAAGTAAAAAAGTAACACTTAAAAAAACGCGCAATAAGGAATCAAGGTTTATTTTTAATCATTAATAATTTATTTTTTATTTGACTTTTTCTTTATACGAATAACATGGACAAAAAATATTTTACTGTTTTATTCTTTCAAAAAACTTCAATCTTTTACAATAGTTAATCAGAATTCAGCTTTATAAATCTACAAAAAGTTCATTATACGCTTCATAAAATCTATAAAAATATACTGACTTTTCTTAAAAACTTATAGGTTTAAGATATTTAAGTTTAATTTTCATCAATTAATTTTCATCGTCCAATTTAAATTGTCATAATCTTTACCATAAATCAATCGGAAAATTTGTAATAATATTCTTTACTAAAATAGATTTTGTTTAAACTTTTGTACGTTTATATATTAAATTTCATCAATAACAGACTCTAGGTGATGCAAGAATCTCTGGAATTTAGAAATGTTAATCAATTATTCTTTGTACAACTGTTTTATGATACTAAGTCGATCATAAAAAAGACATTATGTATGTTTTATTAGAAAAAATCTATTTTATCAAACTGTTTAGTTTTATTGTCTGAATAGTATTATTCAAATACTTTGAAGACTTTTAAAACGTTATAAATTTTATTACTATTATCCTAACACGATAATAAAAAAATTTATAGTTTTATTTAAAATCTATAAAATTAATTTTATTTCATTTTTTTAGATGTGATTAATGAATAAAAAAATTAATTCAAAAGTCAATTTTAATTTAAAAATTAAAGTATAATACTATAATTTCAGTTATAAAAAGAAATATAGTAGTAATAAATGATAAAAATAAAAAATATTTTAACAAATAAATAGTAATAATATTGAGAAAAACAACCTGCTCTTCAATAGTGTTAATGTTGGTAGGGTTGGCCAAAACAAGGGTGGTGCCCAAAAAGACAAAAATTAGAACTTTAGTGAACATGGTGTATCTTACGTTAAGTCAAATAAAACTATGCCAAACTCAGATTTTTTTCCATTATTTATATTTTAAAAAATCGGAACAGTTAATTAAATTAACATTTAAAAATTATCAAATATCAATCAAGAATAACATTTCGAACATTATTTAATAGCTTCACTAAATTGATACTTTTTTACATTTTTGTTACTAATTATTCCTGGAATGAAAAGATAATTACATAAACTATCTATAAGTGAGATTTGTATGTACGTCCTTATATGTTTGTTTTTTTCTTTATTAACTGCTATGCCAATATAGACGATCAATTTTAATTTTTTTTAGTTCATTCCAGCCCTTGAGTCTACTACAAAAGTCATAACAATTTAGATTATTTTATTTCATATTTCATTTCATCATATCTTTATTATAGTTCGTTGAAATGCACGTGCTTACAATATTACTTGATAAATTATGTAATATGATAAAAGTTATCAATGAATCTTTATTATAGCAAATCAATAAGCAGAAGTGCGAATATAGTGAAAGAGGCCGTAATCACTCACTACTATTAATTTGTGTTAAAACATCTGTTACTTCACTTTATATACTCTATCTAACTCTTATATAACTCGTAACAAGAATTAAACCTTCCTTCCTTTTTACTTTACTGTTTTATATACAAAGTTCAAGAAGTAGATATAATAGCGCATAATAAAATAGTGTAAGCGAATTCTTCGTCAGCTGAATCTTATTGAAACATTTTTTTCTTTTCTTTGTAAACTCTGTTTAATTCATATAATTTGTAATAAAATTTGCACACTTATTTTTATTTTGTTACTTTAAATGCAAAGTTAGACATTTTATCAAGCGTTTCCTTTTACTAAAAGTCATTAGTATCCCCTGGTAGAAATTCACCCATTTAAAATGGTTAGAGGATAAGAAATAGCATTGAGTCCATTTTTACTAGATATTAAC
>UELX01006399.1:0-10990 GCA_900480035.1 Eupelmus urozonus | reverse complement strand
TCTACGTCTCTGTTCAAGCGTTGCGTCCAAAAATACTACCGAGCAATAGTCTAGATGAGGGAACAGCAGAGCCACAGTCAGTCTGGTTGTATTGCATTCTAGGCATATTTTTGTTAATTTAAAAATTAAAAGTGCATGAAAATCATCTTTTTAACCCACCGCACACGTTGGCGTTGGTAGTGGTTCGAGCTCTCACATCTGCGGTGATGCTACTTGTTGTCACTTTGTGGACTTTATATTTACAAGTTGCTACAGCAATACAATAGTAATATCAACAAAGCGAATAGACAAGTTCATATTATATCCTACACGAAAACCAGTCAATAACACAGAAATATATGAATAAAGTTAGTTAATATCAAATTTTTAGTAAAGCACTTTATTCCCTAAAAACAGAGAATAAAGTGCTTTATTCCCTGTTTTGAGGGAATAAACTATTTTATTTTCTGTTTTGAGGGAATAAAGTAAATTTGAGGAAAAGACGTTTTATAGAGAATCAAGTGCTACTTTCGACCCGCTTTTTGGGCCAATAAAGTGGTTTTTACAGGTGGATCGGGAATAAAATTCTAAAAAAAAAAAATGCCATATTTATAAGGCATAACGTTTTTAGTGGAAAAAGAACGCTTTATTTGTAAGGTCACAAAGAGTTTTTAACTAAAGTACAGTGAGGATATTGTTTACGAAAGTTTGTTTATATTAATAAACCCATGCCTAAAGAATCTTAAGAACTAGATATTTATAAAAGTAAATGCTCCTGCACAAAATGAAATTTAGTAAACAAAATTTATTCAATTTAAATAATAAAAAAAAACATTAAATTTCAAAATTATTTGTATATTTAAATACATATTTGAAAACTGATTATTTTTATCATTTTCGTAATTAAAATAATCTTTTTGCACTATTATTATCCAAGATTTAATTTCCAACTTAACGAGAAAGTAACGAGACATTTTATAATATTAGCCCATGCATTATTGAGAAAAAATATTCATAAAAAGTTGATCGATCACGGGGTTAATAATATTTTTGCGCGAAGATAGATACGCTCAAGCTAAAAAAAAGGGTAAACATTTTTTGTCGCGGCATGAATATTTACGGTGATGCGCGCGAGTGTATCGGCTGAAGGATTGATATCATATCATTATTTCCCCGCGAACCCCATTAATACAGTGCACCGCTTTCCCGGTATAAGGGAGGGCACGCGTTCCCGTTATGTTTTTCTGCACTGTCGCGCTCGCTTGTAATTACTCCGCCCGATTGTTATTGACCCCTCTCTCATCGCCCTGCGCACAAGCGAGGGGAGGCTCAATCTTGTTTTTTTTTGTTTTTTTTTTTGTGCAACGAAGTGCATCCCTTGTACACAAAATAATATTTGCATCCAATTAATTCGCGTCGACGCTGCTCGGGGGCTGCGCGTATGAACTCGCCCTGCGCGCGTATTAAAAATTTCCGTGGAATTGCTGTTGTCATATATTTTAGGCGGTTTCGGGAGAGCTTTAATTTTGCGCTCTCGCGTGCAAGTTGCGAATTTCAAAAATGCAGATGGTCAATACCGGTGGAGAATAAATGACCCTCAGAAGTGCCCGGACGAACATGTTTTATTAATCGTAGAAGCGAGGAATTGTTATTGCAACTTGAAATTATTGTTTGCCAGACAGGGTTTATAGTGTTTTTTTACTGCTGAAAAATGGTTGTACGAATGCACCGAGTGCAGCCGTAAAATTACAAAGCTAAAATTTGAAAATTAGTAGGAAGTCATGACTGTAATTTGTAGCAAATTACTGGAACTGTTTTTTGCTGGTTGATATTTGTTCATTGCAACTGTGATATTTTTTCAAATTTGAGTACTTTAATTAAACAATTAAAATGGCGCAATTCATTCTAATAATTTACTATACTAATATCTAGCTTTTCACAAATTTAGCCATTTAGAATTGTCATTTACTTCATCTCACTGGTCTCGGCTGAGACGGATCTTCACATTTAAACATAGCACTTTGCTCAAGTTTAAACTTCCAACGAGTTCCGTCGCTCGCTGATAATCTTCCAAGTTCGTGACAATAACACTTCATAAATTTCCATTTGGCCCAGCTTTTTTCGCAAAACTCGCTCCAAACACATTCAACTGAGAGAGTTTTCGAAATTTGGCAAAGGAACTACGTTGAAGAGGCTCTTTCAATCACAGGTTGCGTCATACTCTTGACTATTTTGCTTCCACTTGCCTAATATCATTCGTCGTTCGCGTAACTTTCTGGTTACACGGCGCCACGTGCGATATTGATTCGTCAAAAAGTTAGCTATATCCACATCCTCTATTTCCAATCTTATATCTAAAACGAATAGTCAACGAAATTTAGCAGGTCAGAGAAAAAGAGAGAGCAAGAGAAAGGTAGGAGTGGGTAGAAGGAAGGGTCATGGCGGCTTAATTTCGAGAGAAGGGCTTTCGACGAAATTATCATAAATTCCGCATCAACTCGCGCTCCTTTTTCTCCTTCTCCATCGCGCGCGGCTACGCAGCCCGGATATAAATTTCATTGGACTTTGATTGCAGTCTTAGTTCCTTTCGGACTCTGTAGCCGCTATACCTATATATACATATATACCCCCGGCCGCTCAAGGCTTTTTGCACTTTCTTTCCTGGGGCTTCCAATCATATTTTTCTCGCTCTTCTCTCTCTCTCTCCCTGGCCGACTCCCTTTCTCGTTTTCCTCTTTACCTTCGGAATTCTCAATGGCGCGAGAGGTGGGTGGAGGGAGAATATAGCGAGGAAATTCTGCAACGACTACGCGGATCAGACCATCATAAAGAAGATGAGAAACTACCGAGTTCTCGCGCTCGATCGGAGAAGATAATAATGCCAAGCGCCGGCTCGTTCTTTCTGTCTTTCTCTTACTTTGCCCGATAATAGAGCGAAAGAAAAAGCGAGCTTCGCTTAACTTCCGCGCGAAATATATACCTATACATTTCGGGCCGCGCACGTGTTTACGTAAAAACGGACGGAACGGCCTGTCCGCGAAGGAGATAAATTTCGGGCTGCCTCGGATATTTTACGAACGCGACCCGCGCTATTTTGAATAAACTTTATAAAAGCTCGCCTCTGGCACTCTGGAATCCATACAGAGCGGCGCGAAGCTGAATATTTAATATCGCGACTAAAAATGCATTTGCCTCCGATCATATTGGCTCCGTTCGGCTACACATAACGATGTTTGCATTTTCGATGGGGCGTTTGGTGGTTTTTTGATAAAAAAAATTTGATATTACCGCTCGTTTTTATTCCTCGACGCTTTTTTCGCTACGAATCGCACATGTATATATACGGAATATGAAGTCTAGGTATATAGAATATTTAATTCTGAAATCGCCGGGCTAGTAAAATCGTTATAAAGATTTGAAAATGCTTTTATCAATAATAATATTAATATTTGAAATTTTCTATTTCTGTAGACTTTCTGAGAAGCTATTTTCATTTAAAAATTGCTTTACCACATTTTTATTTAGTTCGATTGTAAAGCATTTATAGGTTAAATAACTCGATTTATGCATCTATTTTCTCATTTGTAAGAAAGACTATTTATATAAACTATTGATTTCCGGGATTTGGATCTTATATAACTAAAATTCTAAAAATCTCGTTATAAAATTTGTGATAATTTTTAAATTCACAAACAGTATAAATGGTTTGAGAATTAACATATCAAGCTTCTTGTAAAATATTTTTCCCAATAATTTAAAAACTTTGTATTTGAAGGTAGTAACTTATTTTAAAATAAACAAAAATTCCCTGACATGTAGTTGGATATTCGATAATCGATAATTATATCATTATTCGATCATCGAGCAGCGACACAATAAGCCACGATCTCTCCATTTTCTGGCTTTAATTTAATCAATCATTGCAGCGGTAATCTAAAAATGAGGCAAAAAAATTTAGCCGATGCCGAAGACTTTCGCCAAATAGGAATTTATTACATAATTATCGATGCACTTTCACATCTTATATATAGATCGTCTTCCTGACAAAAAATAAAATAAAAGCAAAAAAAAAAAGCCTGCTCTTTCTGAAATCCGTCAAGCTATCGCGTCGTTCTTTGTCAGTTGATTGCAAATTCCGATCACGAGCGTCAACTGAAAGTCTGTTACTATACATTGTGCCGAAAAAAACGAAAGGAAGTGCAACGCTGCAGAATTTTCGACGAATTGAAAGTACAGTGCCGAAAGGAAAGCAATGAATACAATTTTCAGAAAAAGCTTTATTTACAAATAATGAAATCAAAACTTAAGAAAATAAGTTTACTCCTTTTTCATTCAACTAGTACTCAGGAAAGTAACAAAATTTTCGCCAACCCAATATCCGTCAGGTAAACCTTAATACCGAAAAAAACGTATATTATCATAATCCCTAGTGTAGATCTCTTCTTAATCAGCATTATCACAGCGCAGAAACGAGATTATCCATTGGGGACGTATTAAAAGACGCGCGCGCCCGCTAAATCCGCAAGTTTAATTTCATTCTCTTTTCTCTCTTTCCGCTCGCGCGTCCCTTTTCAGCTCGCCGACAGGGGGAGAAAGAAAGAGAGAGAGAGAGAGGGGGGGGGGGGAAGAAGAAGAAACGCGCGACAGCACGTTTTCCAATTCGATTTGCTGCTAAATGGAAATCTACTCTTTTTGGAGCGACGCGCTAATGCGAGTCAGGAGAAGTTTTTCCCTTATCGAATCTCAAAGATGCGCGAGCCATCGTGTCAAATCTTGCGGAAAGATCGTTTAAGGGTGGAAAAGAAGTAACGAGGATTTTCTAATTTGATTTAAGTTCGCGCATTTCCTCTGCCGCCGGATGGATATAAAGCGGCAGGATGCGAGTTATGCGCGCTTGATTGAATCGAGCGCTCTAGTTTAGGCGTGTATTTGCGGCCGAATTTAATTATTCGAGGAAAAATCATAGCGGTTTTATTGAATAAAACGAAATTTCATTAATCAGATATTGAAATACATGCACGATTACAGTTTTCGATGATTAATTTTGCGAATCAATTTTAAGATAATTTTTCGTTTACACGAACATAAAAATGCTTTTAGCAAATTATAACGTAAAACTGGATTCGCGCCGTCTAAATCGTTTAATCCGAATTATCTGCCTCTCCTCGCTCTCAAGCATAAAACACCAGTGAGAATTCCAAAATAGCTGGGCGCTCGCGCGCGCGATCTTTGCGTATGCGCATCGTAAAAGTGTCACTTTCACCCTTGATTAAACACGCTGGCGCTCCTGACGCGCTGCCTCTTAGCGGGTATAGAGTTCATCGGCGCCTCGCGCGCTAGCAGATGTGTTGCGCGAACCGCGGCTTCCACTTTCTTTTGCCATAAAATCCGTCTCTCCGGGCGAGAAGCGATGAACTCACCTGTCCGCGCGCTCGAAAATCGAGATGCGCGCTTTGCGCCGCTAAAAATTCTTTCTAAGTTAACGCCTCGAGCGAGCTCTTGTGCCTTTCGCTCGTTTCAAATTGTCTGGAGAAGTGTGTTTTTTTCTCTCCTTTGGTTCTGCCCTCGGGCGTATTTTTGTTATTGTTCCGAGTGTTGATGGCTTGAAAGTGAGCTGCCTTGTGGATTTCTGTTCTTTTTTCTTTTCCTCAAGTGTTGTTTTAGGAAAAGTTTGACTGGAGCAAACGTGATGAAAAAATTTTGTCTATATTTCCAGGTCGTTAATTCTTTTTATGATTTGCTTGAGGTCTGAAATATCAATTTATTGGTTTAGCCTTATTTTTTCTATCTTTCTCAAATTTTATATATATCAAAATTTAATAATTAATTGAAAATAATTAATCTGAATGAAGCAATTAATTTTATACTTTATTTAAAAGATGCAGAACATATTTCTTTGTTAAGTAGATGTATGACTGCTCTGGCAAGACATATTACATAATATTGTAACATTTCAAATTAATTATTGTAAATTTTTCATAATTTATATGGTTTCATTTTTAGTAATTATATAAATACAAAAGTTATTTTTTGACAATTTCGTACTAAATTATCAGTATTTAAAATTTTTGAAATTACAGCATTTCCAGTAGACTGATTAACCAAATTAACAATTACTGTTAATTCAATTAAATCTAAAAATGTACTGCATAAACTCCAACCAATTAAAATAACAAAAATTCATCGAGAAATTCAGAATTCGAAATTTCAATCAAATATACATTTCCGTCATGCAATCCGCCAGGCGATTGTAATTTCAATGAAATTACAGAGAAACGCAAACTCGGATATGCAGAACTTTAGGATTTCAAGTTTTCTCGCCGAGAATACCGCTCCAGCCTCTTCAACTATAACAGCGCGGGCGCTTCTCTCCGCTTTTATCAAATAACGTCTCATCGTTAATTACAACTTTCATTAAATACCATCTTACAAACAAGCAAAATAAATGTCCATTCTCCTTATCCCGCGTGAAAAAGGCGGCCTACGTGTCGGCGTCTCGCCGTGGCGCAAAACGCTTCCCTTTGAATAGAACAAAACATAGCCCTTCCCGTTACAAGGGAATCAAGCCTCGTGAATGCCGTCGCGGCAATTTTCTCGAATGCAAAAGCCGGGGAGAGAAAAATAATGAAGAGGCAGCCCTCCTCTCGTCCCCATTTAATTAGTTTCATAAAATTGCTTCGCTCGCCCGGCGTTCAATGGTCGAGATCGCGGCATAAATTACGGAAAAAAAAGGAAGGCAGCGAACAGAGCGGCGCAGCTAGCGTCGTATTGAATTATACGGGGAAGAATTCAAAAAGCCATTTGCGGAGCGTGACGAGCATTCGATGCCGTGGGTGTATATATACGTATAAGTGGCGGCGCCCAAAACATTTAATTCCGCGGGCTGCAGGAAAGAGAGAGATTTCCGCGGAAGAAATCGGAGAAACGAAGAGCGCAAGGAGAAGAAAAAACACTTAGAGCAGCTTTTGTTGCTGCCCGCTCCTTTCTTTCGCACTCCCTTTTTTCTTTCTTCTCTCTTCCTACCTCATTTTTTTTTTTTTTTAATAAGACGTGTACTGCGTGGTTCGCATAATAAATGCTACTAGCTCATTGAAAAGGAATTCGTCGAGTTGTTGCGCGCTGGTTTATTGTCGGTGGCTGAGATGCCGCGCGCATTAAGCACTGCCTTCATGTCGACGTAGTAAATCTAATGAGTATAATAAATTAATGGATTGTCTTAAAAATTTAATAATTAGCTAAGAATTGAAAAATTTCACTTACTTTAACCGTAGGAAATATTGCTTATCATGAAAGAAAATAATTTTCGATATCGCTTAGAGCGTAGATTAAAAAAAATAACGAAATCAATCAAGGTGAAGTCAAAGGTACACCGAGAAGGCAATCATAAATCCCCGTCGTCGTCGATTCTCCAAACCCTTCCCGCCAAAGCCATTAGTCAACCGCTATTTCCGCCTCGAAAAAGGAAGGCTCCTGCACGCGCGCGCGCGCGCACACACACATAGCTCTCAGGCTTCCCCCATAATAAAGACACTCCCGGTCGCAAAAAAAAGAAGAGGCCAACAACGGTCGGGGGGGCGAGGGCGCGCTTCCGCGCAATATCCATCGGGCCGCCGTCGATATATCGCGATCCAATTATTTATCATAAATGCCCCGAGAAAGTTCACGGGCTCTCGGGAATCCATAAAAGCTGGAAGCGTGTGTGTGTGCGCGGGCGCGGGCAGAAGGAGGAGAAGGAAGCGTTATTTACGGGGCGTGGGTCGTAAATATGCGTCGTCGGCGCGCAAGCACACACGTCCTCCGCAAGCGAGAGCGAGTTACTTGCTCCCGAGGAGCCGATCGGTCGATCTGTTTTCGACGCTTCTTGGCCAGAATGGAGAGACTGCGCGCGGCTTGGGCGTGGGCCTTTTATTTGCTTCTGCGGGATTCGTGCGGGGAATTTTTATGGGGAGGGCATTTTTTGCTACGGCTTTCCGAGGATTTTCTTTTGGGAGTTTAAATAATATTATTGTGTGCCGAGGGTTCTTTTGTCTTTTGATTTTTCCATTTATTTTGAATAGTAAAGTATACTGCTAATGGCTGAATATATTGTAATATTTTTTTTTTCAATTTATAAAGGCATATATTGTCTTTTGAGTTTAAATTAAAAAATATAAACAGTTCTCTATCTCGTATGGGATTGTCAAAAGACAATTCAATATCAGATACAAATAAAAATGAAAAGATAAGAACAAACAAAGTCAAATTATTAAAGTTTTTTAAATCAAATTATTATTTATAAGATGCAGCTTTCTGAAAGAAAATTTTGTTATTAACTGTATATATATAGTTATCAATTAATTTGAACAATCATTCTTAATTATTTTACATCTTTCAAGCGAATCAAAGATAAATAAAAAATATTCAGTTTTCATAAAGTTGTTATCGTGAAAAAAAAGACAATTCTACCGCAAGCTCCTTGTCTACCCACCGTACGTGCACGCGCATACGTATTTTGGTAAAAGACTGTCAAAGTTCACGAAAATTTCCTTTACTTTGATTCGTTTGTCCTTCCTTCTTGTGAAGTTTGTAGTGACGCAAATTGCACTCACCCCACACCGCAGAGATGGCTCAGGAGTTAGCGCCCGAAAGTCCCCTGCTTCTTTGTTATTCATAGCGCCTAACAAGTGATCGTGTATGACTATACTAGCGCGATTTCTTCGACCAACCGTGACTTTGGATCTTTCGTTTTCTTTTCCTGTTATCTCCACTTCGAGTACGTCTAGCGTGTGTGTCAATGCGATTACTCGTAGGGTCGCCGTCGCAAACTTGAATTTTCCTTTATCAGCCGCTACGGTTTACGGGGACAAGTCGCAAAAGTCAAAGAGGGTCCGTTGGTCTTGTTAGTTACGAGTTATACTTGGAAGGTGAGTATTTCTTCGAGTTATGCGTAAAAAGAAGGATGCGCACTTTCTTTTTGAAGAGCGCAAAATAAATAATTGCTTAGTTGAGGCGACGTTCAAAAGTTTATGAGAGGCTGGGAAACGAGACGTGATGTCCCATTTCTTTTGAATTGACAGGTGGCGTAAAGTCTATATATTTCCTTGATATAATTATTATTAATGAATTGATTTGTGTAATATTTTTAGATGTTATGTACTTGAACTGCACTTTCACTTTTTTGATACCCGCCCGAAAAATTCTCTACATAAATTTGCTTTACTTCGTATAAAAATATATGGAAATTTGGGAGATAAAAAACTTTTTAATAAGACATTTAAGTTTAACTGTTTTTAAATCAAAAGATGATACAAAATGGGCTTAAAAAATTCATTAACATTTAATCAAGTCACAAAGGTTACGTGGCATCCAGTGAAAAAAGAAACAAGGGTAGAATAGTTATTAACGACAAAAGTGCGGTAAACTGATTTTAACCTCGTGTGGACATTTACACGCGAGTAAAGCGAGTGCAAAAAGTTTATACGAAGTTAAAATCACTTTATTGTCTATGAACCGTATATAGTTTCCTGATGCGTCATGTGAAAAGCTTGTTTTTCCTCACAGCGTACGGGAAGTTAGTTTTTCTGCACGCTCGGTCGAAAACGCGTGCGTTAAAACAAGCTTTCCGCACGTCGTGACAAAATAGCACATTTCGATACCAGTGCAAGAAAGTGATTACAGCTTCGTGTGGACGTTTGCGCCCTAGCGAAGCGAGGGTGAAAAGGTCACACGTGGTTGAAATCACTTCCTCGCTCATGTATCGAACCGTATTTTTTTATGCGACGTGTAGAAAGCGACATTTAGCATACGCTTTGTTGCTCGAGCGTGCGCGAAATCGAGCTGTGGGCACGGAGTATCAAAAAATTATGTACGATAAAGTGATTTTAACCTCATGTAAACTTCCCGAAGTCGCTTATCGCATGCCTAAACGTCCACACGAGGTTAAAATCATTTTACTGCACTTGTGTCGTAAATATAACTATTAACGCACGCGTTCCCGACCGGCGTGCGGAAAAATGATCTTCCCGCATGCCGTGTGAAAAAATTTGTTTAAATTCTTTTTGAGATTACAAATAATGATTTATCTCAAGGTAAATTTATCGTGAGGACACTTTTATGAGTAGTATACGCTTAAATTTACTTTACAGATTTTAATCTACTAAAGACAATTTTTTTATTCATTAAAAATGTTTATAAAATAGTTATTTCTGTCACAAGTTTAGAAAATGTAGTTTTACATACAAGTCGTGATCGCAGTCACGAACATTATTTTTTTATACATGTATATTAATAAAAAAATCTTTTTTTATCGTTTCAACCGCGAAATGCGATCTTTAAAATAAAAATTTTGTGTACCTGTATTCAAAATCAAATTTTATGGCTCGCATTTTAAAAAAAATAGGTATGCGTTTAAAATACAATCATAAATTCTTTTTTAAAATTTTTTAAAAATATTTTTTAAAAGAAATTTTTTGTTAAAGCTACTAAAAATAATTATTTTTTAAACAGTTGTAAGATATTAATCGTAGGATAGAATTGTTTTTGTAAATAAAATCTTATACTATTTATTAATTTTTTTTCTTTAAAGAAACTGTATAAAAATCTTTAATACAATATTTAGTACCCTCGTTATTTTTAATAATCTGCTGTAACGGTACATCACGGTTCCTCATCTGACCCTCTATATACACTTTCACTTGGAAATAATCTCATCAACACCTCCTTGACTCTCAGTGTCAAAAATACCGTTGCCCTGACGATTGATTACGGAGCTGCGGCGTTCGGCCCGACATAAATCGAGTCTCCATTGCTGTCCTCCGCCGTCGCCAATATCGACATATTCAACCTTGTCGCGTATGGCGGGAGGTAAAGGGGCAGAAACAATGAAAAATGGACTTGCCAGTGTCTGGAAACTTTTGCTTTTCTCAGCGCAGTGAAGCCATCGGTCATTGCCTTTTGCGGCACTATGGAGATATATACGCACAGTTATATACATATATGCGTGTATGTGTATATATATATATATATATATATA
>UELX01006398.1:0-10991 GCA_900480035.1 Eupelmus urozonus | reverse complement strand
ATAAAAATAATTACTTATCAAGTTATGGCAAAAATTCTTATTAGACAAGGACAGAGATATCCGGAGGACTCTTAAAGACTTTAAGTTTCAATTATTTCTGATAGTCAAGGGTAACAACAGCCCGTGTGTAATTTTTAACATTGATTCTGAGGAAAAACCTTTTAGAGTAAAGTTGTATGATTTTGAGTTGACACCAAATGGTGACCTTAGATTTGACATTAACCAGTATCATGAAGGTCATATCAAGGTTAATATGATCTTTTTAAATGGCAAGCCATATTTTTGACCTTCGAAATAAAAAGAATGGGAAATTCATCCGAGCATATTTGAACATAAAGATCATAACTTTACATTCAGGTTTTTTTATTAGAGCCCATCTAATGGCAGTTTTTCTAAGAATATTAAAAGTGGGACACTCTATATATGTATTTTTACTTAAAGGCAGATGAGATAAAACTACTTTAGGCTTCATTGTATGCTATCATATAATAGTTTGAAGAGCCTCAAAACTCCATTCTCTTAAGGCGTGTTATTTTCTTACTTTTTAAAAAAATTGTAGTAATATTCAGTTAAATTTCCAAGAAAGTGACATATTTCTCACCGAACTATTCACATGACGATACCGTGCGAACAAAAAGATCACAAATTATCCATCGCAGGACCGGCAAAAGCAAGATTTTTAATGCTCGGCCCGCGCAGCAGCCGTTAAAAAGAAAAACGCGATTCAGCCGAAAGAGGCGCAGGAAGAAAGTATGCAAAGCGAAGCAAAAAAAGGAGCGAGCAAACGTTTAATATACCCACGGTAGAAAGAACGAATCGACGTATTTATGAAGGGAGCAGCGGCCAGTAATAATCGATCCTCGCGTACGTGAATTTTCGCGCGCGGCGCAGGTGGAGTAGAGAGCGAAAAGGCGTCGCGGAGGCCCGCGGGGGCCATATATCAGTCGGAAACGAATACGCACGTCTAACCGCGCCGAACGCCGAATGTAGCTCGGCGATCAGCTACCTGTTTTTTGCCGCTCGATACGTGATTATATAGCAGTTCGAAGGGAGGATATTTTAATTAGGCATTTCGGCTTCTTGTTCGGCTCTGAAACATTGTTGATTTTAATGAGTGGTCTTTTGAGCTGGCGCAAACTGGACTTTTGCAAATGTCGGAGAATGTAATTGGTCGTAAAATAGACTTGGTTTTGAATTATTACGCGTGTTGTTATGTTTTTTATTAAATTAGCATCAATTCGGGTAGCATATCAAAGAAAAAACTATTATTTTTTATTTTTATTAGGACGGCATAATTTTGGAGTTAGTCTTTGATACGTTTCTACGTTTTATTTATTATATGTTTAGTGTTTATTAAGATTTTGTAAAAAGTTCATTTTGTATAACGAAACTATATAGATAGAAATAAATAAAAAAAGGTATAAAAGTATTTTTATTTAGTACTAGAGCATTCGTTAAAAGCAGATGGAATAAAGCAGAAAATTTATAGCAAAAAATTGAATATGCAAATAAAAAATGCTGCATTACTAATAAATTAAACCGAATATAAATTATTGTACTATAAATCGTTATTTACGAGGTCAAGATTCGTAAAAATATTTACATTCTGAAATTAAACCCATTATTCTATTCATTGTTTAAATTATAAAGCAAAAATTCAAAATGTGGGCCTGCGTGCAGTCTTTTTTGCGTATTGACATTGCTCTTGTTAAAATATTAAACTCTCTCTTTCTCTCTCGCTTTCTATCTCTCTGTCTGGCCATCGTATTTCATTTGTCTTTTCTGTGGCACGCCGAATGCACTGGGCCGCTTGTTAGCCGGACACGCGTTAGCCTCTAAACAGCGCGCCGTTTAATAAATACGTCGATCGTAAACCATTTTGCTAGTGATCATTAAATATCAATGTATTACTAATGGCGCGTCCGATCGAACTTAAGTATTTGTTTCTTCTCTATTTCGTACATTCGTCATAAATTGACAAATATTTGTATGATAATTTTATCAATAGTATCTTCAAAAACATTTATATAGATATACTTTTAATGAGAGTAATTACGTAGTAAAAATGACTAAGTTAATTGGAATTGTACTTTTTTGTTCGTATACATATTATATAATTTAATAGGCGTAGTATCTGATAATAATAGCTCCCTTAGTTTTCTGCTATATCTCTTTGTAGTAATTGTTGCACGAATAGCAACTTTTTGAATTCATATACAATAATTTATCAATGAAAAATAAATACTCTTTACTTACTATTTTTTAAATCTTCTTGAAAAGTAACTTGAAAAGTCGATAACATAATTATTTATTTTACACAGAATAAATAAAGTAAAGAGATAACATATTTTTATTGTTCAAAAACTGCATAAACTACCCGAGCATCATCTGATCCACCTCCAAACCGCATTCAAAATCGCAGTCTTTAATCTTATAATCTCCCAGCAAAAAAAAAACGGTACTGTCCTCGCTCGCACTTCCTTACAAAATTACCTCCGATCAATAAATCAGTTTCCAGATCTTCGACTCTCTTTCTCTTTCTCAGCTGGGCAGAAAAATGCGTTCGTTAAGATCGGCGGCCCTTCGCGGATAATAACGAGGAGCGAGGCGCGCAAAGAGAAAGAGACGCGAAAGTATTACATACGTAACGAAAAATCCGCGTGTCGTGCGGATCTTTTACAGGTATCAAATGGCCGAGCTCCTCCGACTCTCTATCTCTCTCTTAGTTCGTTGGGTTCGAGCTTAAAGGTAAAAAGTTGAAAAGTAGCCCCGCGAGCGAGCGACGAGTTATGCACGAAACGCACGAGAGAAAAGAGACACTGACAAAGCGCCGCGGACGTTCGCATTTTTTGATAGGTTCCATGAGCTCGTGCGCGCGTGCGTGCAAGCCTTTTGCAAGCAGTATATAACTCGCCCGCTCTCGTTGAGCAGATATTTTCAGCTGTTTCCCCCCTCCCTTTTATTTAGCGACGTCTTTGCTTGTGCTTCTTTCTTTTGTGCATTTCAGAATGGCTTGAGTTTTACGTGAAAAGATTTTGATGAATGGAAAAGAAGTTTATTAAAAAAAACATTAAGAACACTTATGCAAATCACATAATCATCCCTCAAACATGGCTTACATAAAATGATAAAAAATTAAGAAACAGTATGAATCTTCAGTCTTCGATACGAGAAAAAACTGGAGCTCCAAACTCGCACAAAATAAACATTCAGCGCCTCAAAAACCCCGTCAACTCAAGCATAACCCACTAGATCCACCTTCTCCGCATCCTCACACGCAAATAAATAATCGCAGGACATCGCGGCGCGTGAGAAGAGTCGCCTCGGCATATCTTCCTCCTCTCCCCACCTCTCCACATACGCCCTTATTTGCGCATTCCGACGACGGCGGCGTCGTCGTCCCCGCAATAAATCCAGCACACGCGGGGGCCCCGCTAACGGCGCATTAAAAGCCGTCGTCCCGCGCGCAATAAAAGTATCAATGCCTCGCGCGAGCCTAAAGCGGGGCAATAAAGGCGCAGCTCGCGCGCGCGCGCGGGCGTAGGCTACCCGCGCGCGGGCACAAATCAAAAAATAATAGGTAGTTAGGTGCCCCGATACGTAAGGGTGCCTCGGGGCGATCGGCTGGGGATACGGATATGAGAGCGTGGACTGCTGCACTGTGCGAGATCTGTAAGAGTCGGAGGTATGTTTGGAGGTTTGCTGGAGCGGTGTGCCGAAATGTTATGATGCACTAGGCTGTGCAGTGGGTTGGGTATTGGGAGAGGTGGGTTTATGAAGATATATGAGATTTTATTGGGTGGATTTTTCTGTTGTCGGCGAATCATGCGGGATTATTGAGTTTAGGACTTTATAAAATTTCTGTGAGGTTAATTTAAGGTCGATGGGATCATTATTTTTTACAATCTTTAATACGATTTAATATAGTACACCAAGGTATTAAACTACTAAAGAGAATTAAAATTGAGCCCTAGGAATTTAAAAATACTGTAGTTTTTTTCTGATAAACAGAAGTTACCAATAGATAGTAGAGTCCTTTTTATCAATCCATCAATTTAATATAATTATTCTAAATAGAGAGTAATAGACCAAAACATTACTGAAGCGTCAAGAAAAAGTGCATTACACATAATGAACAATAATTCGCGTACCATTTTATCAAAAATTTTCTACTTCACCCGATGTAAAACACGTAAAATTCCTGTGAAAAAGATCAATTTTTACCCGTATCATGAACCACCTATTCCAGAGCATGAACGAGCCCATAGCAGCGCAATACTCATCTCGTAAACTTCCCCAGGAATTCTTCCAGCTGATGCAACAAAAGTCCATAACCGAGATTCTAACAAGCGCCTTTTTCGCCTTCCTTTCCTCCGATTTTCCCAAGCCGCAAACTTAAATCCCTAATACTTCAACACATCTGCTAAAAAAAAGCTCCTAAACGTGCCTTTTCTCTTTCTGTGTTTCAGGTACGTGAGTATATGGGTCCTTCTTCACCCTGTCTACACCAAGTCCGCTTGAAATCACCGCGCTCCTTAACCCTCGGCTGAATAACATAAACTTAAGTATCGCTCTCTCTCCTCTCTCTCGCTCTCTCTTAGCGTCGAACTTCAAGGCGATGACTACCACGCTGCAGCGTGTCGAGCCGAAGAAGAGGGATAGTAGAGCCGCGAGTTCCGGCTGTAAAGAAGGCTCAGGTAGAGTAAGAGAGAAGGAGAGAGAGAGAGAGAGAGAGAGACGCCTAGAGGTAAGTCTCGGCTGCACAGCCTCTAATTCGCGGGCGAGGATCGTTGGGAACGCGGGCAAGAACTCGGCATCGAACTCGCGCGCGAGAGAGAAAATAGGACAAATTAAAGTACAAACAAGCGGAAGGCATAACACTGACGCCTTTACGCTCGTTAACCGACTCTCTCGCTCTCTCGAGGAGCGAGAAATGCGCGGCATCTCTTGCAAGCCACCACCGCCCGACTGCATAACGCGAGCGCGGGGCTGTTAAAAGGGACCTTCGCCGACAAGCCTGAGCAGGCCGCTAAGGTGAGATGCATGAAACTGAGAGAGGAGAGCATTAACGCTTATAATTTCGAGGCTGCAAGCGCAAGCGGCTGTATCAAGGCTTCGCTCTGGCTATTAATCGGATGGCTCGGGTGATCCTGCAGAAACGTGATTTTCTCGGGGTTTCAACGAAAATTTACCGAAACGTTTTTTTACTATTTTTTTTCTTTATCGAAGGAAACCGGATCTATGATAAAGGAAATTTTCCCTCGCGTCAGTAGAAAAAGACGTACAAGGCAAGACACCGTTGCCGGACAAAATTTTCCTTCTCCACCGTAAGCTTCACAAACACAAATAAAAAACTACAACATCGTAAACGAAAAAACTTATAAAAACAATCCAACAATCAAGCTCGAGAAAACGCAGTGCAAACAAGGCCTGCGCCCCGATAGCAATCGGCTCGCTCGGCGAATTGAATCGTTCCGCACCTCGCGAGTCGAAACGTTAAAGTAGAGCTCTCTCCCCGATAAAGTTGTGCTCGGATTGAAATTCGTCGAGCGGCAGCCGGGGCCCCGACGACGAAATTATCGCGGCGCTCGATCGGCTCTTCTCCGAAGACGTCCGCTCTGTGCGCGCGCGGTAAATCGTGGCGAGAGCCGCCGATAGTCATCGAACTAACCCCGTCGAGGCGCGCCAGAAGCGGCTCAAGGTCATGAGCGCCGCCTGATTCCGCATGCAAAAACGGTAACTGGAAAATGGCCGAGCGAGCTTGCACGAGGAGATAGCTGGAGCGAAGGTGAGTGGAGAGGTAGGAATGGAGTTTTAAGGGGCTTTTACGATTGTTCTTTTGGTTGCTGGCGGAGTGTTATGCGTGTTGGTAGTTTGCTGGGCGTGCTTTGGAGTACGGAATTATTTGTAATGGTACTTTAATACTCTTGATTACGTTTAAATAGATGCAGTGTTTCAATAACAACAAAAACTGACAAGCTATCCGAAAATTATTGTTATTCAGTTTAGTACAAAAGTTAACTAAAATTCCAAGAAAGCAATCGCTTTTTCCGTTCACACTTCACCGCTTCCAAGCGTTCCGTACCGCGAAGCAACCTTTAACCAACCAAAACGCAGTCGCAACGCGCCAATTTAACCATTTGCATCTCATCTCCTCCGCATTCCTTCACACTTGCCCGTCCGTGGGAGAGTTCCGAGAAAATTTATAGGGCGACGCTGCTCCGCTCTCGACAATCACCCACGGCGAGCGAAGGCCTACATCTCGCCTTGGATGTTTAACCCCCGGCGAAGCGGAACGGTTTTCGCGACGATATTGTCCGGGGTATAAACGGCGCGGATTAATCATCGGCAGGGGCCATTGTTGTCCTGCGCCGGGGGTTATCATTTCGGTTTAAGGACGACGGGCCACGAGTGGTTACCGTAACCCAGGCGCTTTTATTGCTCGGCCAGTTATACGTAATGAAGATCATTTGCATCGGGATTACGATGTCTTTGGGAGAAAAAGGAGTGTGTGTGTAAGCGCTGTTCCAGTTTTGCGGAATTTTTTTTCGATGCGAAGATTGCGCACGACTTTTCTCGTGAATGCTTGTTGTTTTTCTCCGGGGGCCGTTATTACGAGTTATGAAAATGATGGGTATTAAACGTTTGTTGTGCTCGCCGGAGAGGTGAGGAAATTGTTTGATATTGTAACTGCTTATACATGTGTTTTCGTAATAAGAGACGAGCATGAAGGTGTTTCGTAAACTTTTATGTTCGGTGGATTTCTTTAATGTGTTTCTAACATTGTATTCAAAGCTTACATTCATATTTCTAATGTAAAGCTCGTGCGCGGAATTTTTTTATTTATTTTTTTTATGTAAATTCGAGGCATTCTATTAATGTCGCGAAAGACATAAAAGATATGTATAGCACTGATATCAAGCAATTTTTACCGACAATGACTATTTATACAGCGCTACGTGACCTTAAATTTTGTATTTCTCCTTACATTTTATTAGCCAATAAAGCAAACCTCTTCAATAAAAAAAAGAATGTTCGATCGGAATATTTACGCTGCTCTTTCGAGATATCACAATCGAGAGTTTCTCTCTCGAGCGACTCGGAAAAAAAAAGTTTCGCTTTCATATACGAGCCGAACTTCAGCAGCAACCCTCAGTCGAACTATAATTCATTCCCCGCAGTCGCGCGGCGCTAAGACATATTCGAAGTTTATTGCGCCTCGCTAAAAGACGACCCGTAAATTGCCCTGCATGCGTATGCGTAAAACATGCGAATACGTATATATAATATCCGAGTCTCGATTGGTGGTTCAAACGCACCCGCTGACTTTATAAAAATATAAATCACGCCGTGTGCGTATTGCCTTTGCCGGACCTCGTAAAATCGTTATACGAAGAATACCTTCGAGAGACGGCGAAATTCGCAATGTTCATTTTGCAATGAAGAATCTATTTACTTTGAAATATGAAGTAATTTGCTTGTATTGAAAAGAATTTATTGAGAGTGATTGTAGAACGATTCGCATTTTTGCACGGTGTAAATTTTTTGTTTTGTTTGGTTAAATCAAGAACTTATTTTAAGAATACTTTTGTGTATTTATAGAAGATAGTTTTTACTACACAATTGATTAGTTTAAAATAACACTTGATTAATGCTTTTAAAATTGTTTTAAAACTTTTCTAGTGTTATATTTAATAAATTAATTTTATCAAGTTATATTATTTTCAACCCTTATAAAAGAAATTGAAAGCTTTTCAATTACTTTCAATGAATCATATTCCAATTATAAAAGCACTTTTATCAAAACAATACCCTTGTTTAAACAAGCTTCCCCCTTTGATGAAAAAATCTTTCTATGTCAAGCATCAGCGCGACGTCATCGGCGATAGCGCACATCAAACAAAGCCTAATGACGTATTTAGCATTGTGAAAGACATACCCCTTATCCTTATCCACCGGCCGCAGCTCCCGTGGCGCAGCCACTCCGTATTATCTCGCACGTGTACGCGCTCCTTGCAGCTTTTCCCGCTCGAGGAAAAAAGAAAAAGAAAAAGCAGAATTTCGAGCGGCCACTTCACGCATCTATTCCCTCGAGCAAAGCTAATTTACACATATGAGACGAGCGGCCCCTTTGACGGGAAAAACTAAGACGCCGGGGGGCGAAAATCACTTGGCTTCGCGCGCAGAAAGGAAGTTGCGACGCGGAAAAGCCCCTCTTTCGCTCCCTTTATTCCGCGCACGTCGGGAAAAAAAACGCATATGCGCTCTCCTGGATCGCTTGACCCGATTTTCCCTCGCGACTTCCACTTGGACGGCTAATGACTCCTGCGCGAGCTACTGCGCAGTATTTTTTTCCATCCCGAGGACTCGCGCTAAAATCCAAGGCGAGATATGTGCGTTGCCGAGTTATAGAAACGCACGCATAGTCGAGTAGGTTGGAGAGCTCGAGTACGAGGATGTGATTTATGTTTCTTTGTGCGCATTCGAGCCGTAATGACGAGAGGATGTGAAGATTAATTATGTTTGTAAATCTCGGAGAGCTGCTGCGAGCGCGTTTTCCGGAGCGCGCGGGGACTTAGCTGCGAAGCGCGTCGTCTTTACTGAGATTAATTTTACCGTGGTTTAGTTTACGCGCGAGCGTTACGTTTTTTGCAAGCTGATGAGGGATTTGCGTACGTGGAATAACTGCTGCGGAGTGTATTGTTATCCTGTTGGGATTAATTTGATGTTTACGAAATGTTTGCATTTCGTTCGGCTTGATATCTTCTACAAGAAATATCAATTTTGTATTTTAAATAAAATTTAAAAATTAACCTAAAAATTAAAAAGTTAAAAAATTTTCATAATTAATTTCTCAAAAACAATCGAAAGTAAACACAAACAACCTCATCACCTCCGAATTAACAATCATCAAAACAACGCCTCCCTATTAACGAGCTGCTCGCGCTGCCTGCAAAACCCGGCCATAATAGAGTGGCTCCTCTCGCACTCGAACAAATTAAAAGACTATAGAAAACGAAAACACGTGTGCGCACCATACATACGCAATCGTCGCCCTCACTCCCGCAGTCCGCGCGCGCACACCAGCTATATAGAGTGGCGCGCGCTTGCTATCGATTTGCGTCGCTGAGCATTCGCGAGGCAGTCGCGCATACGCGCATAAATTTCCGGCGGGACGCTTGCATGCATATACATATATACGTAGGTAGCGTCTTAACGAAGAGCCGTGGCGCGGGCGCGGAAAAAAAAAACGAGAGAGAAGGGAAGAGGGAAACGAGCCGGTAACTCACGTTCGATCGATCGGCGACTTCACGCGCTAGGCACGCGCAAGTGCAAATGAAGGCACCGAACCGGCTGCTGCAGCCTTCGATTCCGAGAAGGTGCGAGGGCGCGAGGGAGACACACACGCGGAAGGGAGAAAACTGCGGGCGGACGGGCTGGTTATTTGCATTGCCGAAGGGACTAGTTGGGCTTTTGATCGTTTTTGCGAGCTGGTGAGGAATCGTTTGTTTTCCTGAGGTTTGGCTGGTTGATGCGATGTTGATACGGACTTACGGAATGACTGTGTTTGTTTGTTTATAAGTTTTACCGGGAACTAGAACTTTTATAACGAAATTTTCACTTTTAGCTTGATTTACTCGTTTTAATTATCATTTAAATTTAATTTCGTTTTGATAATTCTTGAAATCCAATTTAAATTATTCTTTGATTTTCTTTTTTATACAAGTTGAAATGAGGTATAGCAGCGGAGTTATTAAATAAGTAGACATAATTATATCAAATAAACAGAAGATACGAACATAATTGCAATTTTTTGCTATATTTATCTCATGTATTTTAATTTACAAGCAAAAGATTACAAACATAAAATGACACGTCCGATATCGAAAAACGATTCAATGCTATTTTTCAATAACTAGGTTCGAGTATTACCGTGAGTATTGGTTTAATATATCGAAAAACACTTGAACATATAGAGGGAAAAAATAGACAATAACACTAACAGTAAG
The DNA here is from genome assembly GCA_900480035.1 of Eupelmus urozonus. Lineage (NCBI taxonomy): Eukaryota > Metazoa > Arthropoda > Insecta > Hymenoptera > Eupelmidae > Eupelmus > Eupelmus urozonus. The sequence continues at coordinate 981 of UELX01006398.1, read as the reverse complement.
TGGCAAAGAATTGCACTGTTATTAAACACATAAAATTCCATAACATTGTGCTGCTTGAGAAGATATTTGACTTTATATCATGCCAAAATTGCAATATCAATGTCAAATTAAAATTCAATAAACATAACAACAATGTTCCTCTTTGTTTGCAATGACTTTAAAAATGAAAAAAAAAAAACGAATAGTCAATTTGCATTTCAAACGATAAATTGGAGCAAAAATTTTTATCAGTAATCCAACAATCCAGTCAAGTGGAAAAGTACGGAAGAACTTTTTAATGAAATTTTTTTACGTTGACAAACATTTTTAAAAGCAAAATTCACTTGTTTAAAAAATGTTCCTGTAATTCGTAAACCAAGCAACCTTAAAAAAAACTACTTTAACAAACGCCTAAAAACTCCCGTGCTTTCTTTCACCTGCGATGCATGAATGAACAAGCTGAAATTCGCGCATGAACCGACAAAAAGGACACGTACACGCGGGCTACCTCCGCGCGTGACATAATAAGCAAGTCTATGAAAGCGTCTCGCAAGAAAAGAAAAAAGCACTCGAGACGAGCGAACTCGTGGAAAAGCGGCATACACGTATACACATGTGCCGTCGACCTAAATCCCAGCGGCGGGCCAACGATCCGCGAGAGTCACGGGATAAATCATAGCGACGACGACCGCCACGTGCTCGGCGCGCCGCGCGAGGTGTACTAAGTTGCAGCGGCTGAGCATAGAGGGAGTCACGGGTTTTACTTTTACTCCTAGAGATTTTGGATTCTTTTAATCTGTGGGAAGGATTGATCTAACATTTTTTTAATAATTAATACCCATAAAGATTTTCAATGCTTATAGTTTGATGGTTAAAAATTGAAATATATTTTTAATGAATATAGTAATAGTAATTCTAATGAATAATTATTTATTTATTTATTTATCCAGAGTAAAATACAATAATTACATAGTAAAAATCATATACATTACATTACATTAG
>UELX01006397.1:0-10991 GCA_900480035.1 Eupelmus urozonus | reverse complement strand
TACAAATATATACAAATATATATAAATACGAAAAAACACGAAAATCAATACATAAGTTACATAAAATATGGTATGCAACAAGGGCTAGGGAGCTTTTTTGACCTCGTGTGTTTACAGTACTCGTTTTCAACTCGCAAACGCACTCGCCTTCGGCTCGTGCAAGCTCTCCTTGACCCGTACTGTAAATGCCACACTCGGTCTATAAAGCTTACTTTACGCCCTTGGTACATAATATACTATTACCTGTATTAGGTACAGATATGATATCATCATTAAAAAATGGACCATTAATTTCAGGGACTATTTCTTCGAACAGTGGCTCTCCTCCATGAAATTCTACTTGAGCAGATCCTAATATAATAAATAAAAATATTTATAAAAGTATAATTATAATTATATTATTAAAGACTTTATCGCCCGCTGCAGAGGGCGATAAAGATTTTACTTTAAAAATGACATTTAGAGGTACAAATATACAAAAATATATATAATACGAAAAAACACGAAAATCAATACATAAGTTAAATAAAATATGGTATGCAACAAGGGCTAGGGAGCTTTTTTGACCTCGTGTGTTTACAGTACTCGTCTACGGCTCGCAAATGCACTCGCCTTCGGCTCGTGCAAGCTCGCCTTGACCCGTACTGCAAATGCCACACTCGGTCTATAAAAGCTTACTTTACGCCCTTGGTACATAATATACTATTACCTGTATTAGGCACAGATATGATATTATTGAAAAATGGACCATTAATTTCAGGGACTATTTCTTCTAACAGTGGCTCTCCTCCATGAAATTCTACTTGAGCAGATCCTAATATAATAAATAAAGATATTTATAGTAGGTATTTAAATAGTACATTATAAACCTAGGGAGTAAAAATAAAGAATGTCTCAGTCTGAGAATTTCTTTACTTACTCCCATGGTGCATATACTATTTTTCTGCACGAGGAGCGTAAAATGCGTGCTGTAGAATTCACCCGCAGGGCGTACAGTACGCACTTTACGCGCCGTGTGGAGAAAAAGTATAAATATAAATATACTGTAAAGGCATTTTAGCACACAGAAGTTTAAAACAATTTACCTTCATTATTGTCCACATTTACATTCTTAATATTATTAATAACAATATTGTTATCAAGTGGTTCATCTGCAACATTTACAATAAAATTAATGTGTGCTCACATGAACGTAGGGTTGCGTAAACTATATACTTACTATCAGGAGGTGGCGGGGGCGGTGTTGCTCGATCTGTACATTAAAATATTTTAATAAAGTATTTGAAGTAGTTTGATAAAAATAGGTTTTAACTTTACCATTTAATCATTTAAAGAAAATAATAATAAATACAAAATTAAAATTAATTATTTAAAAGAGAAGGAAAAACAAGAAAGTAATAAAATGTTTACCGTCACCATGAATAAAAGCTAGATCGGCCTCAAAAGATGATGGCGTAAAAAAATCAGCTGGGGATTGCGCAGCGTGTTCTAAATATTTCAAAAAATGAAAAGCGGAGCGTGTACATACCTTATTGAAAAGTGCTGAGTTACAGCCGTTATAGTCCGACAGTTACAGATTTATATACGTAATGAAAAATATTAATAAAAAATTCTGCCTTACCATCATCGTGTACGACTCCAGAATCAATGCTTCGGAGCGTAGAAAATGACCGAAGCTGAGAACTTGAACAGCCTGGTTCTGCAGCTTCCATCAAGGCAGCGGATTCTGCTATTAATTATTAATTATTAATTATTATCCTACAGCGTCTTTCTGGGATTTTTAACTGACAACACTCCAGCTAAAGAAACCATACACAAATATTACAGAAACACACGATCTGTACTAAAAACTTTTCTGGGACGTCCCAGAAAACTTCAAAAATCCCAGAAAGCAACTATTATGCTACAAATCGTCCCAGAAACAAACGAACGGTAAATGTATGTATATATATATATGTATATATATATATATTAGCAGCGTATTTTTCTAGGTCTTAACTGAATCCTGAGCCCTTAAGAGGAGAACTACACCTGTTTTCCTGACATATATAGGTATATAAATACATTGGTTCTTTAGCTTTGGCAACGTTGTAAGTTTCAAAGTGCCCAATGCATATATGTATAAACGAAAATAAAACTTATGCATTTATGTGTATATACACTTACGTCTAGGTGGTGGAAAATTACTTATATTGGCCGTGTCTCTACGTTCTCCTTTAAGTAAATAGAATTTTTTTGTTAATTAATTTTAATTAATTAACAAAATAATTAATTTTTTTAACTAATTTTTTTTTTGTTAATTTTTTTTGTTAATTTATAAAAAATCTAATAAAAAATCATTTTAAATATTGAATTTATAAATTTTATAAAATCACTGTAAAAATGAGGAATGTCAGAAGGAGGAGGCCGTCTCTTTCCTGTCCGAATATACTCCCTTCTTTCCGAAGGACTCATCACTATTTCGTGATCGAAATCAACATCATTTCCTGAAATGATAATTTTCTATTAACCTGTCCGAATGGGTGATGGAGAATCAATTTAATTGAAATTCTATAAAAATTATAAATAAATAATTTAATAATTATATCTATTTGTTCATATTCTTTGATACAGCTTTATTAAGCTGCACTACTAGAAATAATTAGTAGATCATTTTTAACTTTTTTTAAATAATTATTATTACCAATAGTAAAAAATTTTAGCCGTTAATCATCATTAATTACCATGTAACACGCTATCTTAAATTTTCACTCTAGTGAGATCTGGCGTAACTTTTGTTAAAATTGAGTTAGAGAGACGATTTTGCAGCCATTTTTAGTTCGGTAGGGGAGACCCGGGCAAGATGAACCTACTGGGCAAGACAGACATAGGCTATTTTATAAGGCACTATCACCTCTATTGCTCTGCAATGACTGCACGCTATCGAGATGGCGTCACTCACCGCAGTCACTTACCGATTTCCTTCTCAGTGTATGCCGTAAAAGTAGTCTATGTCCGCCTTGCGGTAGGTTCACCTTGTCCGGGTCTCCCCTACGTACTATAAGCTGGCATAATTTCTTAATCAAAGAGATGATTTTTAATCGCTCTTAACCCCCAAAATATCATAAAAATAAAAAAATTATGGAAATAACCCAGTGAAATTACACACTAGCTTGCCAATCGCCATAAAATGTTGAATTATATTTAATTAATAATCAATATAATTTTTAACCGTCTCCGAACTCGTAACATCCACCAAAAATACAAAAAAAATGTATTTAAGCTAGTGGAACCTAGTATAACTTTTGTTCAAATTAATTGGGAATGAAAGTGTGTATGTAGAAGTGTGTACAATTAATTATAATTCAGCATTTTAAGTCGATTAGCAGACTACTGTGTGATTCCGACGGAATTTTCACATAATTTTTAGAGTTTTGATATTCTAAGAGTATGGGGTAATTTAAAATTATCCCTTTGATTTTGGAATTATACCAGCTCATAGTTCGCACCAAGCTAAAAATGATAGTGCCTCAAGCGTCTTTGTAACTCAACTTGAACTTGTTGGTAATAAATTAGCTAAAAAGAATTTTTTTAATTTAAATGATTTAAATTATATAAAATTTGAAACTTTGAAAATTACGTCTCGGGATGATTCTTGGCGTCTCATCCAACTCCACTGCCTCATCATCAACCCTGGATATTTTAATCATGTCACTGACGTTTCCTTTTAAACTCGCAATAGAGTTTAAAAACATGGCTATTGAATAATTTGCCTCAGGGTTGATTAAGTTAATCCAAGCTGATGGAGAGAATTAAGTAATGTAATTTTTTTAATACGTAGCAAATAATACATTTTCTTGATCCCCTGGTGTAAAGTACGTAGTTTCACCATTGTTTCTAATGGCGAAAGAAGGACTTTTAGCCACAACTATGGCTTTTGCACGCATGCTTCTTAGTTGGTAGCTAAGCAACTGCACCTTTTATTGACAGATTGTTTTAGAGGTGCATGTTTCATACACATGCATATAGTATATTCGGATGCATGCGCAACCGCATTAAATAAGAATACCAGTTAAAATTACTAAATTGTGTTACGACGTAACACTTTACCTCTAACAGTTTTACTGTACATTATAAAAGGGCTACTCAAGATCACGCATAACTCGCGGAAGGTTTCGAATTTATAGAAGGTAAAGTTAGGCCCGAATTTATAGTCGGACTCGGACTTCAATTTCCAATATGGCGGCAATGTAATAGTATATCTATATATATTGAGTCTGAGTCCTACTTGGAGTCTGAGCATCGACTATAAATTCGGGCCTTAGCTACTAATTGTTTAATAGACTTGTATAACTTTTAGCGGATATATACTTATCGATTTCAAATTCAAAACATTCCGCTTCCAGTTACGAATGGTCTCGAGAGTATTCAAGAACTGTTCATTTATATTTTTAAAATTCAATAATAATTTATAAAAATGATTTAATTTAATTTATTTTAATTTGTAAAAAATTAAAATAAAAGACTTTGCTTTACGTTATCATTGTTATTATAAATGGAAACGTACTTTCAACCGGACATCAAGAAAAATACTATACGGTACACAAGAAGAAAGCTAAAGGCCCGCTACTGCGTGAGATGACGTCCTTGGCTTCGCCTCGGGCGTCAACTTCACGCGGTGGCGGAACTTCAACTTTCGTACCTTGTACTGTAATATACTATTATTTTTTCTTTAGATAAGTAAGATTGATACCTTCTTTGATATTCTTATCCTTGTACTGGGTCTCGTATGTTGGCCAATTCCTACCGATCTTTAAGTTTTTTATTCTTGTAATTAAATTATGTGTACTCGCCACAAAAGAAGCCAATTTAACTAAATTGACAAAAATATTGTTATCAATATATTACAACGTAAAATTCTATGAGTGCAGGTTCAACTATTTTCTCGTATAATATAAATATTATATATATATATATGATTATACAGCATTTCAAAACTGTAGAATCACCATGAAATTCCCCATTTAAGGGGCTGTCGGAGATTTATGGTACATGGATCATCTTTGTTTTCCTGGTTGTTTTATATGATCATTTATCCGTCATTTAGCCTAACAAGTCTATTTTCTTCCTTATGGTAACAGCTAGGGTGCTCAACTCATAAAATAATTGTAAATTCGATTAATATATAAAAAAAAGTAGGAATATAATGGGAACTATTTTACGCAAGATAGTAAAAGATTGTTGGAACAAAGAATGAAGGTGCCGTATTTCCAAGTTTTTGGCACGTATATTATTTTTACTACAAATCTGGTAAATTCATTGGCTATTTTAAGGTTACTAAGGTGCTCAAGTCAGTAAATAATGAAAAGTACACAATTAATTTAATGTCATCAAAAATAAAGTATATATAATAAGGCTCCGACAGCCTATTCAATGCGTATGATTTCGATCATCTTCAGAATCACATAACTTTAGAAGAAAATGTTGTAGAAAAAAATAATAAAAATAATAATAAATTTGACATTTTATTTTTTATATTAATGCAAGTATCTGAGGAATCCAAAAAATAAAAAAATCTGCCCGCAGTTGATTTGAAGTCTGTGTAATAAATTTTTAGAAACCTACAACGCGCGCTCGGGGAACACTTTTCCAATTACTTCCATATATCGCTTGGCTTTGTAAGTAATAAAATCAAAAAATCTGCTCGCAATCAATTAAAAGTCCTGAAAAATAAATTTTCAAGAACCAAAATCGTGCGTTCGGAGGATAGTTTCGGTTTACTCGCTTATATCGCTTGGCCTTCTAAGATGAAATAAATCTTTTTGACATTTTATCTTTTTTAAATTAATGTAAGTGCCTAAGGAATCAAAAAATAAAAAAGCTGCCCGCAGTTGATTAAAAGTCTAGAAAAATAAATTTTTATTTTTACTCGATCAGAGGGTAGTTTCAGTTTCATAATAGCCTTTAAGTGGTTTTTGCCCGACATTTTCTTTCAGAATTATGTAATGTTGAAAATGATCGAAAATACACGCATTTAAATGTAAAATTTCACAGTGGTTTTATAGTTTTGGAATGCACTATATGTGCTTTAAAAAGCGCCTTCAAATGAAAATATGCATGTTTCCATACAAACAAAATCAGTAGACTGCGGTCTTTTGCCGATTTTATGTACAAGTTCGCTATTCAGCGACTCGCAAACGTTATTTGTTCTCCTTTCTAACCCGTAGATACTAAAACCCTCGGGTGTTACGACTCTCAGCCAGTAGCTCTCGAAATAGTCGAAAAAATTTTTTAAAATTTTTTTGATCTCTGGCGATGCTAAATTTCTCAAGGTAGTAAATTGAGAATATATATCTTCTGGTGGAAGAAAGGCTAGAGCCAAAATCAATTTAATAGTACTCTTCAAAGTCTCATTGTTTTGAAAATACTTCAATAAGCGCAAGGCTTTTAATTTTCTAAAGATGGCCTTAAAATGAAATATAATCTTACAGTACATATAAATTAAGTGGCTTATTATTGTACACTCGACTATAGTTGATTCTTTCCGAATGTTTGCTAAGCGTTTCTCAAAATGGCAACGCCACGAATATAGTCTATGACATAAGAAAATCGTAAGTTTCGGAAGAGTTAGCAATCACCATTCACCATAATGTTCTATGTTATAAATCCTGGTCTTATCGTATTTATGAATGACGTTTTAAAATATTTAAGTAATTGAAAAATGAAGAATTAACATTCAGGGCTCAGGACTCAGTTAAAACATGAAAAAAATTTTAATTTAAATATAGAGAAAAATTTTGTTCTCTATAATCCTAATTAAAGAAACTTTTCCTACCTTAAATATACATTAAATTTTACAATTTAATAATAATTTTACAATTTTACAATTTGGCCAATAAGTTCAACTTATCTTTAACAAAATTTCAGTACTGTTTGTGAGGATAGATTTATTGAAGATCTATCTGCAAAAAATTTTCAAGGTGATTTATTGAAAATTGGCTCAGAAATCCCATGGCAACCATCAAATTACATTAAAACGAGAGTTCGACTTCAAAAGAGTATTTCAGGCATTGGACAAAACTTTTTGAAGTTGTGAATAAGCCAAATAGTAAAATTTAATGTATATTTATGATAGAAAACGATTCTTTAATTAAAATTATAGAGAAAAACATTTGTCTATATTTAAATTTTTATTTTTTTGCAGGTTTTAACCGAGCCCTTAGGAAGTATGAATAATTTTTTATTCATAAATTATTATTAATATAATTAATTTGAGTACATTGAAAATATTGAAAGTTTATCTATTATTTAAAAAGGATTTCGTAATAACTTATTTATATTTTAGGAAGCTTTAATTGAGAAACTACAGAAAAGACTATTATTTTACAAAGTTGAAAGATAAAAATAGTTCTTAATGTAAATATATTTTAAAATATTAAGTATAATATTTCAGAAATACATGATAATAGTCCGTGTCAATGATTTTACATTTGCTGTGCAAAGTTATTTTAAAAATAGATTATCATATTAATGTTGGTACAAGATAATTTAGAAATATAATTATATTTAAGCAAAAATTGTTTAAACAACTAAACAAAAAGCTGTTTAAATAAATATTAAACATTTGTTATTAAATCGATTATTACTAAACATTTATATTTAACACTTTTCTTTTGAGTATTTCAAAATTCATATATTACGTAAAGTATAATGTAGACATATTATTATAATATTGGTATTACGCTTGTAAAAATATAGCCGAGTGTACGTGATTAAGTTAAATAATTAAATAATTTAGTAAAGTTGTTTTTACATTGTCAAAATGAAAATTGCATCCAGCAATTTGGCAATCTCCAAATGTACTTTGAATGGCGTTCCTCATGCCTCTCTCGAAATCGCACATGACGACGGATAGTTCATCGAAAGAACAAATTTCTTTCAATTTATTGAAGACTGCTTCGTAAGCAACCTGACTCTTATTTGCCATCAGGGCAAAAAATATACATATGGCCTATTTTTAAATGTTACTAAAATTAATTCAATGATTTAAATGAATCATATTTTGACATCTAAAAACATATCCCATAGTTTGAGTCAAACCCTGACCCTCTGTGACATTGAAGTTTAGAACATTTTTAACAACAAAAAAATTTAATTTTTGGAATTTTGTAAGTTAAATTTTTTTTGCATTTAAAATAATTATATAAGACAGGTGAGTAATAAAAATGATCCAAAAAATCTTTTTAAATTGTAAAATAAATTATTTATAACTATTAAATGTAGTCATTCAAGAAAAAGAAAATATTAAAAATTCTAGTGATGCTCGTACGGGGATTCTCTCTTTATTTTCAACAGGATTATTTAGATCAACGAAAAAGGAGCTTAAAAAATTTAAAAAAAATTGACGTCAAAATCCCAGGTGAGGAACGTAACCTCAAAGCCGAGAAAATACGAAAAGTAGATAAAATTGCCCTATTTTAAATTCTAGTAACCTTGCTAAGTCTATTATCCCTTTTTTTCGACGGAATTATTTAGCTTACCACTATAGAAACTTAGAAAAAAATTGGCGCAGAAATCCAAGGTGAGGAACCTAACCTCAAAGTCGAGAAAGTACGATGCTTAGATAAATTTGCCCAATTTAAAATTCTGACGATCCTCTCAAGTGGATACTCCCTTTTTATTCAACGGATCTGTTGACATTACTACAAGAAAGGCTTGAAAAAAAATTGACGTCAAAATCTGTGATGAGGAACCTAACGTGAAAGCTGAGAAAGTACGAAAATTCGACAAAATTGCCCTACATTAAATTCTGGCGGTCCTCTCAAGTGGATTCTCCTTTTTTTCAATAGGTATGTTTGGATTACCACAAAAACGGCTTAAAAAAAATTGGCGTCAAAATCTGTGGTGAGGAACCCTAACCTCATAGCTGAGAAAGTACGAAAATTCGACAAAATTGCCCTATTTTAAATTGTTGTGACCCTGCTAACTATATTTTCTCGGCTTAAAATTCGGTTCCTCACCATGAATTTAGATGTCCATTTCTTTATAAGCTTCTTTTGCGATAACCTGAATGAATTTCCTTTTAAAAAAGGAACAATAATCTTAGCTGAGAGAACAGACTTAAATTAAGCAAATTCATGTAATTTTTACAGTTTCTCAGCTTTGAGGTTAGGTTCCTAACCTTGAACTTTGATGCCAATTTTTTTACCACTTTCTTCTATAGAAACCTAAATATCTCTATTTTAAAAAAGGGATAATCGAGAGTCTTTAATTTTTAATTGAACAAATTTATCTAATTTTTTTAACTTTTGTGGCTTTCTGGTTATGTTTCATATCTTGGATTTTAATCACAATTTTTTCATTGGTTTCTTTTGTTGGAACCTGAATAAATCCACATTTAAAAAATGGATAAGCGTCTTTGAAGAGTTAACAGAAATTTGTAATAAGCTCATTCATGTAATTTTATAATTTCCGCGGCTTTGAGGTTAGATTCCTAGCTTCCGATTTTCACGTCATTTTTCAAGAATCTAAGCCTATCTTTTAGTAATATAAACAATTTCGTTGTTGAAAAAGGGAAAATCTACTTCAGAGGGTCGCTAGAGTTTTAAATCGGGCTAATTTAAGGTAAGCTAAATAAATCCATTTAGAAAAAAGGGATTATCGATTTAACAGAGTCAGTAGAGTTTTTTACGTACCAAATTAATCTAATTTTCGTATTTTCTCCACTTTGAGATTATGCTCCTCATCTTAAATTTTCATGCCAATTTTTTTATAAGCTCCTTTTCAGGTAAGCTAAATATATCCAATTAAAAAAAGGGATAATCGTCTTAGCAGAGTCAATAGAAATTTTTATTTACCATCTTTATCTAATTTTTTTAATCCCGCAGCTTTAAGCTTAGGCTCCTTACCTTTAATTTTGATGCCGATTTTTTTCTAGACTTCTTTAAAGGTAACCTGAATGACTCCACTTTAAGAAAAGAAATAATCATTTTAGGGGAATAACTAGAATTTTTAATTGAGCAATTTTTCCAATTTTTTTCTTTCGTGGCTCTGAGGTTAGTTTCCTCACCTAGAATTTTGATGCCAATTTTTTTATAAGCTTCTTTTAAAGTAGCTTCTTTTAAAGAGTCTTTGAGTCTAAACTTTTCGTCTAGTTCGTGGTGATCAATATATTCACTTCTTCTAAAATTAATACGACAGCGAACAATAGAGTCATATTTATAATATTCTTTTAAAGTAACCTGAATAATTGCACTTTAAAAAAAGGAATAATCGTCTTAGCAGGGTCACCAGAATCAAGAATTGTGCAAATTTTGAGGTTATGAACTTCGGGTTTTCAATTTAATTTACAAAATTCCAAAAAGTCAATTTTTTAAATTGTTTAATTTAATTTTAATTGTTAAAAACGTTGTAAACTTCAATATTATGACCCTCTTCTAGTCAGTGTATAAGTGTTGTAAGCAAATTACATACCTGATTACATAAGATTCCAATCACAGTTAATAACTGTGCACAATCATTAATTTTTGGACGCGATTGGAACGTCGCATCTATAAAAAGATGGGTAGACGTTGAAAAATAATTTTTTATCATTTCTTCATCATAAAAAACAATATGACTATTTTCATTAGAATCAGTTATTTTCGCAGATTTAAGTTCGAAATTGTCATTGCGTTTTAATATATATGAAAATTTTTCATCCTCTAAAAGAGTTGCAAGCTCGTCTAGTTCCTTCGCATTTCTCGGGTGATTCACTTTCCGCCAGTTCTTCAGAGACGCTTTTAATTTTTTTTCGGAATCTTCACAAATTCCTTCGGGATAGCTAAGAAATATTTTTTAATAAATAGCACATTTTTTCAAATTTTTATATGTTAAATAATATATACCAATTGTAACAGGGTTAAATTTAGTAAACAAATAAAGGACCCCGCACATAATGATAGGAAATTGGTTCCCAGTGAAAATGGCTGAAATTGAAGTATATTGTAGTTCTGACGATTCTGAACAAAAGT